>FR989908.1:9321380-9468442 GCA_905404115.1 Pheosia gnoma | reverse complement strand
AACCTAACCTAACCTAACCTAACCTAACCTAACCTAACCTAACCTAACCTAACCTAACCTAACCTAACCTAACCTAACCTAACCTAACCTAACCTTTTTTTTTTTTTTTTTTTTTACATGTGGAAATGCATTACGCATTCCCTCCTATCCCGGGGGGGACCAGAGGGGTATGTGGGACTCCCCGGCGGCGGCCGGTATACCCACTAAAACCACATGATGCTTTCGCACGGTCGCATAGCCGGGGTCGCGGGAACGCATAAAGCATACTTCCGCGACGTCCCGGCGCGACTTGGCCTTGCGGCCTCCTCACGGCCTTTCGGCCAGGCGCTGCGTTGAAAAACACAGCACCTTCCACACGAGCCATGTATTGAGCGGCAGACTCCCCCGAGTCCGCCACCCAGGCTCAAGGCCGGCCACCGGCCCCACTAGCCAGTGGCCAGCCAATAGTCGGACAAGTGACAACAAAGCCATCAAGAGACAGCAGAGCTGTCACTCGTCCAGCCAGTATGGGTTGAGTGGGCCCGCCGCTACCGAGCCAAAGGCCCAGCCGCAGCCTCCCTCCCCTCCCTCCTCACGGTGCCGTCACCCGAGAAGTGGGCTGCCGCTACCGGACCATAAGCCCAGCCGCAGCCTCCCTCCTCTCAGGGCGGACACCCGAGGGTCGGGCAGCCGCTACCGAGCCGAAGCCCAGCCGCAGCCGCCCTCCCCTCACTCCACACGCCCCAAGGGGCTGGCACCCAAGGGGTGGGTCCGCCGCAGCCAGGCCATAGGCCCAGCCGCAGCCTCCCTCCTCTCGGGGCCGTCATCTCGGGGGGTGGGCCCGCCGCTACTCACGCAGCCTCCCTCCCCCTCCACGCGGTGGGTCCGCCGCGTCCAGGCCGAGGCCCGGTCGCAGCCCCCCTCCTCGTCCCCAACAGGGCAGGTCCGCCGCGTCCGAGCCGAGGCCCGGTCGCAGACTCCCTCCCTTCCTCACGCCAGGCATTCGCCATCGCCGACAATACATCTAGGTGACCTAGAAGATTATCCTGCGATGTTCAGAATGCACCGGCACCTGCCATTGCCGTTCCTCTGGACGTATCCTCGGGACTGACAATGGGCTTCGAGGGGTGGGCCCGCCGCTACTCACGCAGCCTCCCTCCCCTCCACGAGGTGGGTCCGCAGCGTCCAGGCCGAAGCCCGGTCGCGCTCCCCCTCCCCATATGTCCCCATAAGGGTGGGTCCGCCGCGTCCAGGCCGAGGCCCGGTCGCAGCCCCCCTCCCTTCCCCACGCCAAACTATTCGCCATCGCCGACAATACATCTAGGTGACCTAGAAGATTATCCTGCGATGCCCAGGGTGCACCGGCCCCTCCCATTGCCGTTCCTCTGGACGTATCCTCGGGACTGACAATGGGATGAGCACACGAGGAGGTTGTCTGACATCAGCACCCCAACCTAACCTAACCTAACCTAACCTAACCTAACCTAACCTAACCTAACCTAACCTAACCTAACCTAACCTAACCTAACCTAACCTAACCTAACCTAACCTAACCTTTTTTTTTTTTTTTTTTTTTTTATTTACATGTGGAAATGCGTTACGCATCCCCTCATGCCCCGGGGGGGACGAGAGGGGTATGTGGGACTCCCCGGCGGCGGCCGGTATACCCACTAAAACCACATGGTGAAATCCTCACGGTCGCTTGTGCCGGGGACACGGGAACGCTTGCGCATACTTCCGCGAACCCCGACGCGACTGCGGCCTTTCGGCCTCGTCCAGGCCTTGCGGCCAGGCGCTGTGTCGGACCACCAAACACAGCGCCGATCCTCACGAGCCCGGAGTGGTACGGCGAACTCCCCCGAGTCCGCCGCCCGGGGCTCAGCGCCGACCGCCTGCCACACCAGCTGGCGGTCAGCAGTCCTCCCGGGTGACAGCAAGCTGCCCCCCGGTCGGCCTCTTCACCCGAAAGGGTGGAAGGTGGGTCCGCCGCGTCCAAGCACAAGGCCCGGTCGCGGCCCCCCTCCCTTTCCTCACGCCCCTTGCGGGGCCGAGGGGTGGGCCCGCCGCTACTCACGCAGCCTCCCTCCCCTCCACGAGGTGGGTCCGCAGCGTCCAGGCCGAAGCCCGGTCGCGCTCCCCCTCCCCATATGTCCCCATAAGGGTGGGTCCGCCGCGTCCAGGCCGAGGCCCGGTCGCAGCCCCCCCTCCCTTCCGCTACCCCTTGCGGGGCTGCCCGAGTGGTGGGTCCGCCGCGTCCAAGCACGAGACCCAGAACCACGGCCTCCCTCCTCCCGGGCGTCCTCCACGAGGTGGGTCCGCAGCGTCCAGGCCGAAGCCCGGTCGCGCTCCCCCTCCCCATATGTCCCCATAAGGGTGGGTCCGCCGCGTCCAGGCCGAGGCCCGGTCGCAGCCCCCCTCCCTTCCGCTACCCCTTGCGGGGCTGCCCGAGTGGTGGGTCCGCCGCGTCCAAGCACGAGACCCAGAACCACGGCCTCCCTCCTCCCGGGCGTCCTCCACGCGGTGGGTCCGCCGCGTCCAGGCCGAGGCCCGGTCGCAGCCCCCCTCCTCGTCCCCAACAGGGCAGGTCCGCCGCGTCCGAGCCGAGGCCCGGTCGCAGACTCCCTCCCTTCCACACGCCAGGCATTCGCCATCGCCGACAATACATCTAGGTGACCTAGAAGATTATCCTGCGATGTTCAGAATGCACCGGCCCCTGCCATTGCCGTTCCTCTGGACGTATCCTCGGGACTGACAATGGGCTTCGAGGGGTGGGCCCGCCGCTACTCACGCAGCCTCCCTCCCCTCCACGAGGTGGGTCCGCAGCGTCCAGGCCGAAGCCCGGTCGCGCTCCCCCTCCCCATATGTCCCCATGCCAGACTATTAGCCATCGCCGACAATAACCCAGGACAACCTGGAAAATTATCGACGATACCCAGGGTGCACCGGCCCCTCCCATTGTCGTTCCCACAGGCGAACCCGATGGGACTGGCAATGGGAGCAGGCACACGAGGAGGTTGTCTGACCGCGCCACCCCTAAATGGGGTTTTGTCACTAGTTGGGGTGCCGCATCCAGGCCGAGGCCCGGTCGCAGCCCCCCTCCACATCAGTGTTAGGGCAGGTCGGCCGCAGCCGGGCCGTCTGCCCAGCCGCAGCCTCCCTCCCTTCCTCACGCCCCTTGCGGGGCTGCCCGAGTGGTGGGTCCGCCGCAGCCGGGCCGTCTGCCCAGCCGCAGCCTCCCTCCTCTCAGGCATCCGTACGAGGGGTGGGCCCGCCGCTACTCACGCAGCCTCCCTCCCCTCCACGAGGTGGGTCCGCAGCGTCCAGGCCGAAGCCCGGTCGCGCTCCCCTCCTCGTCCCCAACAGGGCAGGTCCGCCGCGTCCGAGCCGAGGCCCGGTCGCAGACTCCCTCCCTTCCTCACGCCAGGCATTCGCCATCGCCGACAATACATCTAGGTGACCTAGAAGATTATCCTGCGATGTTCAGAATGCACCGGCCCCTCCCATTGCCGTTCCTCTGGACGTATCCTCGGGACTGACAATGGGCTTCGAGGGGTGGGCCCGCCGCTACTCACGCAGCCTCCCTCCCCTCCACGAGGTGGGTCCGCAGCGTCCAGGCCGAAGCCCGGTCGCGCTCCCCCACCTCCTACGTCCCCATAAGGGTGGGTCCGCCGCGTCCAGGCCAAGGCCCGGTCGCAGCCCCCCTCCCTTCCCCACGCCAGACTATTCGCCATCGCCGACAATACACCTAGGTGACCTAGGAGATTATCCTGCGATGCCCAGGGTGCACCGGCCCCTCCCATTGCCGTTCCTCTGGACGTATCCTCGGGACCAACAATGGGATGAGCACACGAGGAGGTTGTCTGACATCAGCACCCCAAATGGGGTTTTGTCACGAGTTGGGGTGCCGCATCCAGGCCGAGGCCCGGTCGCAGCCCCCCTCCACGTCAATGTTAGGGCAGGTCCTCCGCATCCGAGCCGAAGCCCGGACGCAGGCTCCCTCCCTTCCTCACGCCCCTTGCGGGGCTGCCCGAGTGGTGGGTCCGCCTCAGCCGGGCCCTCTGCCCAGCCGCAGCCTCCCTCCTCTCAGGCATCCGTACGAGGGGTGGGCCCGCCGCTACTCACGCAGCCTCCCTCCCCTCCACGAGGTGGGTCCGCAGCGTCCAGGCCGAAGCCCGGTCGCGCTCCCCCTCCCCATATGTCCCCATAAGGGTGGGTCGCCGCGTCCAGGCCGAGGCCCGGTCGCAGCCCCCCTCCCTTCCCCACGCCCGGCTATTCGCCATCGCCGACAATACATCTAGGTGACCTAGAAGATTATCCTGCGATGTTCAGAATGCACCGGCCCCTCCCATTGCCGTTCCTCTGGACGTATCCTCGGGACTGACAATGGGCTTCGAGGGGTGGGCCCGCCGCTACTCACGCAGCCTCCCTCCCCTCCACGAGGTGGGTCCGCAGCGTCCAGGCCGAAGCCCGGTCGCGCTCCCCCTCCTCCTACGTCCCCATAAAACCTTTTTTTTTTTTTTTTTTTTTTTTTTTTTTTTTTACAAGGTGGAAATGCATTTACGCATACCCTCTCGCCCGGGGGGACGAGAGGGGTATGTGGGACTCGCCGGCAGAGTGCCGGAATACCCACTAAAACCAACCTTGATCTTCGACCTGTCGTGAGTGCCGGGGACACGGGAACGCGTTATCGCAATCTTCCGCGAGCCCGGCGCGACTGTGGCCTGCTGCAGGCCTCATCTCGGCCTTTCTGGCCAGGTGCGTAGCACCTCCTCTCGAGCTTGTGTTGAGCGACAGTCCCCCCCGAGACTGCCGCCCGGCTCTCAGCCACCTACGTGGCCTCCATTTCCACCTCCCCGCTCGCCGCGGCAGCAGGGCAGACTGGTTGCTGGCGATCTGATGTTCGAGCCGCATCCTGTCTTCGTCTCTTCGCCTCCGGCTTGGCGGCAGCACAAGGCTTGCTGCCCAGCCTGTGGTTGGAGGGCTTTTGTGAGGCCGCGCACACCAAACAATGGGGCGCGGCGGAGCACTGGGCAGATTTGTGGCCCAGTTGTCCACATCTATAGCAGGCAGAGCTGCGGTCTTCTTCGGCAGTGCAGAGCTCTTTTACGTGGCCGAACTCTAAGCACCTATAACATCTTAATGGTCGCGTTTGTAGTAGTGCGACCTTCACCGACGACCATCCCACAAAGAAGCGGTCGGCCCCGACGATCTTCTTAGCCGCCCCAACCGGGCAGCTCACGATAATCGTGCCGAGACCAGAATGGCCCCGGCGGATATCTCCGGTCTTCACTGCTGCCTCTGTGCAGCCTCCAGCCGCTGCGACAGCCTTCACCACGTCCAATTTCTCCACGGTATCGTCCAGACCCAGGATGCGCAAGTCCGCACATTTCTCGGGTCTGGAGATGTGGACGTCAGTCTCCTCCAGAACTTCTTGCAGCTTCGCGGCCAACGAATCAGCTTTGTCGCCACTTTGAGCTCCCGGCAGCACCAATATGCGCGCCCCAGTTACCGCTCTCCTGAAACCCAGGGCTTCGATGCCCAGGGCCGCAAGGTCCACCTTCTTCTTCGCTTCCGTTAGGATGCCCGCGTATGTGATCCCCCTGCTCTCTGCATCGGGCTGCAGTTTGAGCACCACAGCCGACGTGGTGGGGGGTCGCAGCTTCGCCACTTTGTTTTTCTTCTTCTTCTTGGGCTTGGGCTTCACTGGCCGGCTGGCCGGTTTACCCTTACCCTTACGCCGAGCAACCACAGTCCACTCAGCGAGTTCTTCTCTTTGAGGCTGACTCTGGCCTTCTCCCTGGATGGGATCGGTAGCCACAGCCTGCTTCGTTTTCGTCTTCCTCGTTCCCTTCTTCACTTTTTCCCTTGTGGGTGCCTTCTTCGGGGCAGCTTTAAGTGCTGCCCTGTATGTCCGCTCGGGCTGCGTGTTGAGCTCGTCCGCATCGGCCCTGTCCGAGGCTAGGGTCAATGCAGCCCTCGGAGCAGCTCTTGGTATGGGTGTGGGGGTCGATGGCCTCCCCAACCCTTGGGCATTCGCTTCGTCCGACGCTAGTGGAGGACGAAGGCGCCTTTCTGGCAGCAGCCTATCTTCTAGTGCCTCAAATCGGGCATTCATCATATTCCCCACCGCCTCAATGATGGAGCGCTGCAGCAGCTCCGGCTCAATCGGAGCACTGGTGGGCGGCGGGGTCTTCCTCACTTCCGGTTTAGCCTGGGACCGCTGCAAATCGGACCGCAGAGCGGCCAACTCGCTGCGGAGTACCCCGACCTCAACTTTCAGTCGGCTGTTGTCGGTAGCCAACTTCTTCGTCTCTGCTGTGACTGACGTATTGCACAGGATCTTCACAGCCCCCTCAATAGCAGTGGCCGCTTCCTTGAGGGCTCGCACATACGTTCCCTTAAGGTTTGAGGACTTAAGGGCAACGCGGTTGATGAGGCTTACGTGCTCATGTACTAGTTCTTTCAGGTCGCTTACGGATGGCTCCTCATCGGCCGAGGCCTCTGATAGGCGGGTTCTGAGCTGGTATGCCCGCTTCGCATCCTCCGCAAGCTCCTTCTCCACTTCGAGCTCCATCGCCTCACGCTCGATTGTTAAAAGGTCGGCCTTGGCTTTCGCCAGACCGACGTAGGCACCCGTCGTGGGTGGTCTGCCTCTTCCTCGGGGAGCGCCAGCTGTCTTACTAGCTGACACCTTAGTCGCCGGTTGGTCTTCGTCGCTCGAGGTACAGTTGGACCTCGAGGCGTCGCTTCCACGTCCAGGTCGTGGACGCTTCCGCCCGTCCTTGTCACGTCCGGGGCTGCGTGACCTAATGGTCGCAGTATCATCCGAGTCCATGTCCATCTTGCAGGTTTGGGTCTTGGTCCCCTTCTTCTCACTGCCCGCCACGCGAGCCGTCTTTTCCGTATCAAAAAGCAATCTCATTTTTAGTCCGGTTTTCGTGCCTTGGTCGTCGGGAGCACTTGCGTGCGAGGTATTGGTTGCCCCCCCCCGTATACGTGGGGCGATCAGAACCCGAGGGCTCCGTAAGGGCTTTTTGTCCAGCCGCTTTCGCGACTGGTACCCTCCCGGGGAGTTTTTTAGCCTTTACCTTGTTCTCCATTTTCGTTTGCCTTGTTTTTTATACTGGTCAAGGCACCCAGTTTCCCCTCCCCCCCAGCGCTAGTGACGGAGTTTGGCCCCCCCGCCTTTCAGCCTATCGGCACGCTAGACCTTCAGCATTGGGCATATATACATATATATAATAAAAAACCCCCCCTGCGTCGCTAATGCTACTCCCACTCCTCTCCGAAAGCCGGAGAGTAGCAGAAGCAGCCCTCGCAACGCCCCCATGCCAGACTATTCGCCATCGCAGACAATACACCTAGGTGACCTAGGAGATTATCATGCGATGCCCAGGGTGCACCGGCCCCTCCCATTGCCGTTCCTCTGGACGTATCCTCGGGACTGACAATGGGGGAGGCACACGAGGAGGTTGTCTGACCTAGCACCCCACGTCCCCATAAAACCTAACCTAACCTAACCTAACCTAACCTAACCTAACCTAACCTAACCTAACCTAACCTAACCTAACCTAACCTAACCTAACCTAACCTTTTTTTTTTTTTTTTTTTTTTTTTTTTTTTTACATGTGGAAATGCATTACGCATTCCCTCCTATCCCGGGGGGGACCAGAGGGGTATGTGGGACTCCCCGGCGGCGGCCGGTATACCCACTAAAACCACATGATGCTTTCGCACGGTCGCATAGCCGGGGTCGCGGGAACGCATAAAGCATACTTCCGCGACGTCCCGGCGCGACTTGGCCTTGCGGCCTCCTCACGGCCTTTCGGCCAGGCGCTGCGTTGAAAAACACAGCACCTTCCACACGAGCCATGTATTGAGCGGCAGACTCCCCCGAGTCCGCCACCCAGGCTCAAGGCCGGCCACTGGCCCCACTAGCCAGTGGCCAGCCAATAGTCGGACAAGTGACAACAAAGCCATCAAGAGACAGCAGAGCTGTCACTCGTCCAGCCAGTATGGGTTGAGTGGGCCCGCCGCTACCGAGCCAAAGGCCCAGCCGCAGCCTCCCTCCCCTCCCTCCTCACGGTGCCGTCACCCGAGAAGTGGGCTGCCGCTACCGGACCATAAGCCCAGCCGCAGCCTCCCTCCTCTCAGGGCGGACACCCGAGGGTCGGGCAGCCGCTACCGAGCCGAAGCCCAGCCGCAGCCGCCCTCCCCTCACTCCACACGCCCCAAGGGGCTGGCACCCAAGGGGTGGGTCCGCCGCAGCCAGGCCATAGGCCCAGCCGCAGCCTCCCTCCTCTCGGGGCCGTCATCTCGGGGGGTGGGCCCGCCGCTACTCACGCAGCCTCCCTCCCCCTCCACGCGGTGGGTCCGCCGCGTCCAGGCCGAGGCCCGGTCGCAGCCCCCCTCCTCGTCCCCAACAGGGCAGGTCCGCCGCGTCCGAGCCGAGGCCCGGTCGCAGACTCCCTCCCTTCCTCACGCCAGGCATTCGCCATCGCCGACAATACATCTAGGTGACCTAGAAGATTATCCTGCGATGTTCAGAATGCACCGGCACCTGCCATTGCCGTTCCTCTGGACGTATCCTCGGGACTGACAATGGGCTTCGAGGGGTGGGCCCGCCGCTACTCACGCAAACCTTTTTTTTTTTTTTTTTTTTACATGTGGAAATGCATTACGCATTCCCTCCTATCCCGGGGGGGACCAGAGGGGTATGTGGGACTCCCCGGCGGCGGCCGGTATACCCACTAAAACCACATGATGCTTTCGCACGGTCGCATAGCCGGGGTCGCGGGAACGCATAAAGCATACTTCCGCGACGTCCCGGCGCGACTTGGCCTTGCGGCCTCCTCACGGCCTTTCGGCCAGGCGCTGCGTTGAAAAAAAAAACACAGCACCTTCCACACGAGCCATGTGTTGAGCGGCAGACTCCCCCGAGTCCGCCACCCAGGCTCAAGGCCGGCCACCGGCCCCACTAGCCAGTGGCCAGCCAATAGTCGGACAAGTGACAACAAAGCCATCAAGAGACAGCAGAGCTGTCACTCGTCCAGCCAGTATGGGTTGAGTGGGCCCGCCGCTACCGAGCCAAAGGCCCAGCCGCAGCCTCCCTCCCCTCCCTCCTCACGGTGCCGTCACCCGAGAAGTGGGCTGCCGCTACCGGACCATAAGCCCAGCCGCAGCCTCCCTCCTCTCAGGGCGGACACCCGAGGGTCGGGCAGCCACTACCGAGCCGAAGCCCAGCCGCAGCCGCCCTCCCCTCGCTCCACACGCCCCAAGGGGCTGGCGCCCAAGGGGTGGGTCCGCCGCAGCCAGGCCATAGGCCCAGCCGCAGCCTCCCTCCTCTCGGGGCCGTCATCTCGGGGGGTGGGCCCGCCGCTACTCACGCAGCCTCCCTCCCCCTCCACGCGGTGGGTCCGCCGCGTCCAGGCCGAGGCCCGGTCGCAGCCCCCCTCCTCGTCCCCAACAGGGCAGGTCCGCCGCGTCCGAGCCGAGGCCCGGTCGCAGACTCCCTCCCTTCCTCACGCCAGGCATTCGCCATCGCCGACAATACATCTAGGTGACCTAGAAGATTATCCTGCGATGTTCAGAATGCACCGGCCCCTGCCATTGCCGTTCCTCTGGACGTATCCTCGGGACTGACAATGGGCTTCGAGGGGTGGGCCCGCCGCTACTCACGCAGCCTCCCTCCCCTCCACGAGGTGGGTCCGCAGCGTCCAGGCCGAAGCCCGGTCGCGCTCCCCCTCCCCATATGTCCCCATAAGGGTGGGTCCGCCGCGTCCAGGCCGAGACCCGGTCGCAGCCCCCCTCCCTTCCCCACGCCAGACTATTCGCCATCGCCGACAATACATCTAGGTGACCTAGAAGATTATCCTGCGATGCCCAGGGTGCACCGGCCCCTCCCATTGCCGTTCCTCTGGACGTATCCTCGGGACTGACAATGGGATGAGCACACGAGGAGGTTGTCTGACATCAGCACCCCTACTCACGCAAACCTAACCTAACCTTTTTTTTTTTTTTTTTTTTTTTTTTTTTACAAGGGGAAATGCGTTACGCATCCCCTCTCGCCCGGGGGGACGAGAGGGGTATGTGGGACTCCCCGGCAGAGTGCCGGTATACCCACTAAAACCCCTTGGTGTGTCACACAATCGCAATGCCGAGGTCACGGGTACGCGGGACGCATTCTTCCGCGACCTCGGCGCGACGACGGCCTCATCAGGCCTCCTCTTCGGCCAACAGGCCAGGTGCTGTGTTGGCACACTTCCAACACAGCACCTCCTCACGAGCCCTATGCGGAACGGCGGACTCCCCCGAGTCCGCCGCCCGGGCTCTCATCGATGACCACTATCCAGTGGCCATCGGGGTCTCCTGCGCGGCCTCTGCCGCCGCAGGGTGGGTGGGCTGCGACTGGGCTTTGGGCCGAGTCGCAGCTTTCGTCCTCCCTTTCCTCCTCCTTGCGGGCCTCGCGCCAGCGCACGCCCGCCCGCCCATCTTGTGCCCGGCAGGTTGTTTCGCCGCGGCGCACACTAAACAGTGCGGCGCGGCGCGACAACCCTCGGACTTATGGCCGGGTTTCCCGCAGCGGAAACAAATGTCCCCGTAGTCGACCTCTGCGGTACACTGCTCCCTAACGTGCCCCAAGGTGAGGCACTTGAAGCACCGCAGAGGTCGCCTCTCCAGCATCATTCGATGCACCGTCGACCACCCTATGAGAAGGCGGTCGACGTCCATAATCCGCTTGGCCGCGGCAATTGGGCAGCTGACCAGGACTGTGCCGAGGCCGGATTTGCCCCGGCGCACCTCCCCCACATCCATCGAGTTGGGAGAACACTCGCCAACTCGCTCGAGCTCGTCCCAAACCTCGAACTGACCGACTGAGTCGTCCAGGCCCGAGATGCGCATAGTTACGCACTTCTCCGGCCTGGAGACCCAGACGTCATCCTCGTTGAGGGCCTCCCGCAGCTTTTGAGCCAGCTGGTCGGCCTTTTCGCCGCTGGTGGAACCGGGCAGCACCAAGAGGCGCGCCCCTGTCGCAGCCTTTTTAAAACCTAGGGACTGGATGCCCAGGTTCCCTAGGTCGACCTTCTCCTTGGCCAGCTTGAGGATGCGGGCGTAGGTGATGCCCCTTTTCTCAGCGTCGGGCTGTAGTTTTAAGGCTACAGCCGACGTGGTAGGGGGCTTCAGCTTCAGCTTTTTCGCCTTTTTCGGCCTCGCTGGCCGACTGGCCGGCTGGCGGGCGGGAGCGGAGCCCTTGGCGGGCTTGGCCTTTCGACGGGAGACCACTGTCCAACCCTCACTAGTGGGTGTCGGTGGTACCGGGCCACTCGCTTCTCCCTGCACGGGATTAGCCGCCGTGGCCTGTCTCCTCTTCTTGGGCCCCTTCCTTCCCTTCGTTCCTTCCCGCGGAACAGTGGGACGGACTGGTCCGGAGACCGGAGCCGCATCTTGCGCCATTGGTGGGGCCGGAGCCGCATCCTGCACCATAGGTGGGGCCGGTTGAGTGATCGGCCCAGCCTTTTTCCTGGGGGCAGCCCGTGGGGCAGCCCTTGCTAAGACCCCAGAGTAAGGAGTCCTCGTCTCGTCCATGCTGGTCCTATCAGACGCCAGCGGAGGGCGTAAACGCACCTCCGGCAGCAGTCTATCTGCCAGCCCCTCAATCCGAGCATTGATCATGTTCCCCACCGCCTCGATTATCGAGCGTTTCATCTCCTCGGGCTCATACGGAGCACTCGAGGGATGGGGAGCCATGGTCTCTGCTTGGCGTTCTTGCGTCCGCCGCAAATCAGCCCGTAATGTGGCTAATTCGCCGCGGAGCTCGTTCACCTCCGCTTTGAGACGGTTATTATCCGCCGCAAGTTTCGTAGTCTCTACGGAGACCGACGATCTACTCAGCGCCTCAACGGCGTCTTTTATTGCGGCCGCCGCATCTTTGAGGGCCCTTACATAGGTGCCCTTAAGATTCGACGACTTGCCGGCGACTTGAGTGATCACATTCACCTGCTGGAGAACCTGATCCCTCAACTCGCCGGCCGTCAGTCCCTCTTCAGCCGAGGTTTCGGAGAGGCGAGTCGACCTCAGAAGATAGGACTCCCGTGCCAACTCCGCCACCTCCTTCTCAGCCTGGAGCTCCATCGCCGCGCGCTCCGCGGCGACGAGCTCGGCCTTAGCCTGGGCCAGACCGACATACTCCCCGGTCGTCGGTGGCCTTCCTCTTCCTCGGGGGGCGCCGGTGCACTTCGGGATAGCGTGGATTTCACTCCCGCTGCCCGACCGTGACCGGTCTGCCCCCAGAGATTCCTTTTTTGGAAGGAAACGTCCCGCTGAGTCCCTTGCTTGAGCAGGGGAGGAACGTCCTCGTCCGCCTTTTCCAAGCCGCACCTTAAGTGCGGGGCGGGTGTCACTGTCCGACGAGCTAGCGCTCAAGTCGACATCCTTGGTACGTCTTGGGCGCTTACGCCCATCTTTACGTGAGGGTCCATCCGTGCTGTCTGGTCTCGAGGCTATGGAGACGTCAGTGTCAGACATTGCCGACTCCATATCCTCGGACCGCATCGCCTCTTCATAGGCGGCCGTCCACTCCTTCTGCGCTTCCGCAGCAGAAATTTCCTCCACGCTTGCAGAGCAAGCCCTCTTTCCTACGTCAAAAACCAATCGCAATGTTTGTCCGTTGTTCGCGCCAGAGTCGTCAGTTGCACTTGCGTGCAAGGTATCGGTTGCCCCCCCCGTATACGTGGGGCGATCAGAACCCGAGGGCTCCGTAAGGGCTTTTTGTCCAGCCGCTTTCGCGACTGGTACCCTCCCGGGGAGTTTTTTGCCTTTACCTTTGTTTCCATTTTTGTTTGCCTTGGTTTTTATACTGGCCAAGGCACCCAGTTTCCCCTCCCCCCCAGCGCTAATGACGGGGTTTAGCCCCCCCGCCTGCCAGCCTATCGGCACGCTCGACCTTCAGCATTGGGCATCTTTCATACATCACGCAATCACCCACACTTAAAAATATATACATATATACATAATACCCCCCCCCTGCGTCGCTAAGGTTACTCCCTCCACTCTCCGAAAGCCGGAGAGAAGCAGGAGCAACCCTCGCAACGCCCCCGTGCCAGACTATTTGCCATCACCGACAATACACCTAGGTGACCTAGGAGATTATCGGTGATGCCCAGGGTGCACCGGCCCCTCCCATTGCCGTTCCTCTGGACGTATCCTCGGGACTGACAATGGGATGAGCACACGTGGAGGTTGTCTGACGTAGCACCCCACCCTCACCGACCCTTTTTTTTTTTTTTTTTTTTTTTTACATGTGGAAATGCATTACGCATTCCCTCCTATCCCGGGGGGGACCAGAGGGGTATGTGGGACTCCCCGGCGGCGGCCGGTATACCCACTAAAACCACATGATGCTTTCGCACGGTCGCATAGCCGGGGTCGCGGGAACGCATAAAGCATACTTCCGCGACGTCCCGGCGCGACTTGGCCTTGCGGCCTCCTCACGGCCTTTCGGCCAGGCGCTGCGTTGAAAAACACAGCACCTTCCACACGAGCCATGTATTGAGCGGCAGACTCCCCCGAGTCCGCCACCCAGGCTCAAGGCCGGCCACCGGCCCCACTAGCCAGTGGCCAGCCAATAGTCGGACAAGTGACAACAAAGCCATCAAGAGACAGCAGAGCTGTCACTCGTCCAGCCAGTATGGGTTGAGTGGGCCCGCCGCTACCGAGCCAAAGGCCCAGCCGCAGCCTCCCTCCCCTCCCTCCTCACGGTGCCGTCACCCGAGAAGTGGGCTGCCGCTACCGGACCATAAGCCCAGCCGCAGCCTCCCTCCTCTCAGGGCGGACACCCGAGGGTCGGGCAGCCGCTACCGAGCCGAAGCCCAGCCGCAGCCGCCCTCCCCTCACTCCACACGCCCCAAGGGGCTGGCACCCAAGGGGTGGGTCCGCCGCAGCCAGGCCATAGGCCCAGCCGCAGCCTCCCTCCTCTCGGGGCCGTCATCTCGGGGGGTGGGCCCGCCGCTACTCACGCAGCCTCCCTCCCCCTCCACGCGGTGGGTCCGCCGCGTCCAGGCCGAGGCCCGGTCGCAGCCCCCCTCCTCGTCCCCAACAGGGCAGGTCCGCCGCGTCCGAGCCGAGGCCCGGTCGCAGACTCCCTCCCTTCCTCACGCCAGGCATTCGCCATCGCCGACAATACATCTAGGTGACCTAGAAGATTATCCTGCGATGTTCAGAATGCACCGGCACCTGCCATTGCCGTTCCTCTGGACGTATCCTCGGGACTGACAATGGGCTTCGAGGGGTGGGCCCGCCGCTACTCACGCAGCCTCCCTCCCCTCCACGAGGTGGGTCCGCAGCGTCCAGGCCGAAGCCCGGTCGCGCTCCCCCTCCCCATATGTCCCCATAAGGGTGGGTCCGCCGCGTCCAGGCCGAGGCCCGGTCGCAGCCCCCCTCCCTTCCCCACGCCAGACTATTCGCCATCGCCGACAATACATCTAGGTGACCTAGAAGATTATCCTGCGATGCCCAGGGTGCACCGGCCCCTCCCATTGCCGTTCCTCTGGACGTATCCTCGGGACTGACAATGGGATGAGCACACGAGGAGGTTGTCTGACATCAGCACCCCAAATGGGGTTTTGTCACTAGTTGGGGTGCCGCATCCAGGCCGAGGCCCGGTCGCAGCCCCCCTCCACATCAGTGTTAGGGCAGGTCCTCCGCATCCGAGCCGAGGCCCGGTCGCAGATTCCCTCCCTTCCTCACGCCCCTTGCGGGGCTGCCCGAGTGGTGGGTCCGCCGCAGCCGGGCCCTCTGCCCAGCCGCAGCCTCCCTCCTCTCAGGCATCCGTACGAGGGGTGGGCCCGCCGCTACTCACGCAGCCTCCCTCCCCTCCACGAGGTGGGTCCGCCGCGTCCCGGCCGAGGCCCGGTCGCAGCCCCCCTCCTCGTCCCCAACAGGGCAGGTCCGCCGCGTCCGAGCCGAGGCCCGGTCGCAGACTCCCTCCCTTCCTCACGCCAGGCATTCGCCATCGCCGACAATACATCTAGGTGACCTAGAAGATTATCCTGCGATGTTCAGAATGCACCGGCTCCTCCCATTGCCGTTCCTCTGGACGTATCCTCGGGACTGACAATGGGCTTCGAGGGGTGGGCCCGCCGCTACTCACGCAGCCTCCCTCCCCTCCACGAGGTGGGTCCGCAGCGTCCAGGCCGAAGCCCGGTCGCGCTCCCCCTCCTCCTACGTCCCCATAAGGGTGGGTCCGCCGCGTCCAGGCCAAGGCCCGGTCGCAGCCCCCCTCCCTTCCCCACGCCAGACTATTCGCCATCGCCGACAATACACCTAGGTGACCTAGGAGATTATCCTGCGATGCCCAGGGTGCACCGGCCCCTCCCATTGCCGTTCCTCTGGACGTATCCTCGGGACCGACAATGGGATGAGCACACGAGGAGGTTGTCTGACATCAGCACCCCAACCTAACCTAACCTAACCTTTTTTTTTTTTTTTTTACAAGGTGGAAATGCATTTACGCATACCCTCTCGCCCGGGGGGACGAGAGGGGTATGTGGGACTCGCCGGCAGAGTGCCGGAATACCCACTAAAACCAACCTTGATCTTCGTCCCGTCGTGGGTGCCGGGGACACGGGAACGCGATGTCGCAATCTTCCGCGAGCCCGGCGCGACTGTAGCCTTCTGCAGGCCTCATCTCGGCCTTTCTGGCCAGGTGTGTGTCACCTCCTCTCGAGCCATGTGTGGTGAGCGACAGCCCCCCCCGGGACTGCCGCCCGGCCCGCAGCCACCTGCCGCCCGGCCCGCAGCCACCTACGTGGCCTCCATCTCCACTTCCCCGCTCACAGCAGCAGCAGGGCGGACTGGTTGCTGGCGAGTCTTGCCTCGAGCCGCTCCCGATCCTCGTCCTTTTGTCTCCGGCTTGGCGGCGGCGCACGACTTGCTGCCTAGCCTGTGGCCGGAGGGCTTTTGAGATGCCGCGCACACCAAACAGTGGGGCGCGGCGGTGCATTGGGCCGATTTATGGCCCAGCTGTCCACATCTGAAGCAGGCGGAGCTGCGGTCTTCCTCACTGGTGCACAGATCTTTAACGTGTCCGAGTTCCAGGCACTTAAAACACCTAAGGGGGCGCGCTTGGAGTAGCGCGACCCGCACCGACGACCAGCCGACAAGAAATCGGTCAGCGCCTACCACTTTTTTGGCCGCCACAACAGGGCAGCTCACCAGGATGGTGCCAAGGCCGGATTGATCACGGCGGATGTCACCCGTCTTCACTGCCGCTACCGAGCAGTCGCCTACCCGGGCGACAGCCTTCACGACGTCTTCTTTCTCCACTGAGTCATCCAGGTCCGTAATGCGCAAATCTACGCATTTCTCAGGCCTGGAGATCTGTACGTCATTCTCTTCCAGGACTTCGATTAGCTTCGCTGCCAACGAATTGGCTTTGTCGCCGCTCTCCGCTCCCGGTAGCACAAGTATTCGCGCTCCTGTCACAGCCCTCTTAAATGAGAGCGTCTGGATGCCAAGGTCCGCCAGGTTTATCGACTCTTTGGCCTTTGTGAGTATGCCAGCATATGTAACACCTCTGGCCGGTGCGTCCTCTTTCAGCTTAATGACGACAGCTGACGACTTTGGAGGTCGCAGCGATCGTCGTTTCTGCTTCTTCTCTTTCTTCTTTCTACTCTCCGCTTGAGCGGCTGGAGTGAGACCCTTGTTGGACTTGGCTTTACGCCGAGTTACAGTTGTCCACTCTCCGGTGGTGGTCTTCTCTGCGGCCGTTGTTGTTGCCGGCAGGTTCTGCGGCTGTTCTAGACCGCTTTTGGCGGGAATGGCCCGCTTCTTCTTCTGTCCTCTTTTCTTCACCTCCTTCCGCGGGATGGCGTTGGGGGTGGGTGTAGGCTCGTCCAAAGCTTCCACTTCAGCCACAGTAATTGCAGCCCTTGGGGCAGCTCTGGGTAAGGCCGTGGGAGAGGGGGTCGGCTGACTCCCCAGCTCTTCGGCGTTCGTCTTGTCCGAGGCTAGTGGAGGGCGTAAGCGCCTCTCTGGCAGCAGTCGGTCTTCAAGCGCCTCAAAACGGGCATTCATCATGTTGCCCACCGCCTCGATGATGGAGCGCTGCAGCAGCTCCGGCTCTATCGGAGCACTGGAGGGCGGTGGGGACTTCGTCACGTCCGGTTTTTTGGTCAGGGACCGCTGCAATTCGGACCGCAGGGCGGCCATCTCGCTGCGGAGTACCCCGACCTCTGCTTTCAGTCGGCTGTTATCGGCAGCCAACTTCTTCGTTTCTACTGAGACTGATGACTTGCTCAGGATCTTCACTGCCTCCGAAATCGCTGTGGCCGCATCCCTAAGGGCTCGAACATACGTACCCTTAAGGTTCGAGGACTTTGCGGCTACGCGATTGATAAGTCCTACGTGCTCGTGCACGATCTCTTTTAGGTCGCTCACGGATGGTTCTTCATCGGCCGAAGCCTCTGACAGGCGGGTCCTCAGCTGGTACGCCCGTTTCGCGTCCTCCGCAAGCTCCTTCTCCACCTCGAGCTCCATCGCCTCACGCTCGATCGTCAGAAGGTCGGCCTTGGCTTTCGCCAGACCGACGTAAGCACCCGTCGTGGGTGGTCGTCCTCTCCCTCGGGGGGCGCTGGCTGTTTTACTAGCCAGCACCTTAGTCAAAGGCTGGTCTTCATCGCTCGAGGTACAATTTGACCTCGAGGCATCACTTCCACGTCCAGGCCGTGGGCGCTTCCGTCCGTCCTTGTCACGTCCGGGACTGCGTGACCTAATGGTCGCAGTATC
This sequence comes from Pheosia gnoma, assembly GCA_905404115.1. Classification (NCBI taxonomy): domain Eukaryota; kingdom Metazoa; phylum Arthropoda; class Insecta; order Lepidoptera; family Notodontidae; genus Pheosia; species Pheosia gnoma. The sequence goes on along the minus strand of FR989908.1, from coordinate 9,450,679 downwards.
TTCCGAGTCCATGTCCATCTTGGTCTGGGTCTTGGTCCCCTTCTTCTCGCTGCGCCGAGCGCAGTCAGCATTATCTCGTCCGATAATGAGTCTTAGTCCTTGTTTTCCAGAGTCGTCATCTGTTTTGTCAGTCCGAGTTTTTGAAGTTTTTACTTTTACTTTTTCCATACTGTTCCCACGAGTAGGAGGGATAGGGTGGTCGATCTGGGTGGTGCCCTCTGCACACCAGACAAGCCTACTTACTGCACGGTTTCGGCCGGTTCCGTGAGATGGGGGTTTTTTAAAGAGGTTATCTCCTCGGGGGGGGGACATTATAGTGGGTCCCTTCCACATGGCCCAACCGGTTAGGGCTAGGCCCCCGCTCCTGACGAAGACCGCGAGACATGTCCACGAAGACATCCTCGCCAGGGCTACGGGATCGTCCGATGGTGGCAAGCCACGTGCACCTGGCACAACACCGCACGAGTCACACCGTCCCCTTTCGGGAACTTCCTTACATACATCACGCTCATACCACTTCGCCCATACACGCACAACTTATCCACCGACCATAATAAATATATATATATAAGATACCCCCCCGCGCTGCTAATGTTACTCCTACTCCTCTCCGAAAGCCGGAGAGTAATAGAAGCAACCCTCGCAACGCCCCCGTGCCAGACTATTTGCCATCACCGACAATACACCTAGGTGACCTAGGAGATTATCGGTGATGCCCAGGGTGCACCGGCCCCTCCCATTGCCGTTCCTCTGGACGTATCCTCGGGACTGACAATGGGATGAGCACACGTGGAGGTTGTCTGACGTAGCACCCCAACCTAACCTAACCTTTTTTTTTTTTTTTTTTTTTTTTTACATGTGGAAATGCATTACGCATTCCCTCCTATCCCGGGGGGGACCAGAGGGGTATGTGGGACTCCCCGGCGGCGGCCGGTATACCCACTAAAACCACATGATGCTTTCGCACGGTCGCATAGCCGGGGTCGCGGGAACGCATAAAGCATACTTCCGCGACGTCCCGGCGCGACTTGGCCTTGCGGCCTCCTCACGGCCTTTCGGCCAGGCGCTGCGTTGAAAAACACAGCACCTTCCACACGAGCCATGTATTGAGCGGCAGACTCCCCCGAGTCCGCCACCCAGGCTCAAGGCCGGCCACCGGCCCCACTAGCCAGTGGCCAGCCAATAGTCGGACAAGTGACAACAAAGCCATCAAGAGACAGCAGAGCTGTCACTCGTCCAGCCAGTATGGGTTGAGTGGGCCCGCCGCTACCGAGCCAAAGGCCCAGCCGCAGCCTCCCTCCCCTCCCTCCTCACGGTGCCGTCACCCGAGAAGTGGGCTGCCGCTACCGGACCATAAGCCCAGCCGCAGCCTCCCTCCTCTCAGGGCGGACACCCGAGGGTCGGGCAGCCGCTACCGAGCCGAAGCCCAGCCGCAGCCGCCCTCCCCTCACTCCACACGCCCCAAGGGGCTGGCACCCAAGGGGTGGGTCCGCCGCAGCCAGGCCATAGGCCCAGCCGCAGCCTCCCTCCTCTCGGGGCCGTCATCTCGGGGGGTGGGCCCGCCGCTACTCACGCAGCCTCCCTCCCCCTCCACGCGGTGGGTCCGCCGCGTCCAGGCCGAGGCCCGGTCGCAGCCCCCCTCCTCGTCCCCAACAGGGCAGGTCCGCCGCGTCCGAGCCGAGGCCCGGTCGCAGACTCCCTCCCTTCCTCACGCCAGGCATTCGCCATCGCCGACAATACATCTAGGTGACCTAGAAGATTATCCTGCGATGTTCAGAATGCACCGGCACCTGCCATTGCCGTTCCTCTGGACGTATCCTCGGGACTGACAATGGGCTTCGAGGGGTGGGCCCGCCGCTACTCACGCAGCCTCCCTCCCCTCCACGAGGTGGGTCCGCAGCGTCCAGGCCGAAGCCCGGTCGCGCTCCCCCTCCCCATATGTCCCCATAAGGGTGGGTCCGCCGCGTCCAGGCCGAGGCCCGGTCGCAGCCCCCCTCCCTTCCCCACGCCAGACTATTCGCCATCGCCGACAATACATCTAGGTGACCTAGAAGATTATCCTGCGATGCCCAGGGTGCACCGGCCCCTCCCATTGCCGTTCCTCTGGACGTATCCTCGGGACTGACAATGGGATGAGCACACGAGGAGGTTGTCTGACATCAGCACCCCAACCTAACCTTTTTTTTTTTTTTTTTTTTTTTTTACGTGGGGAAATCCTCATGGATACCACACCGCCACGGGGGTGGCGGTGTGGTTATGCCGGACTCTTACCGGCTAAAACCCCACGGTGTACAGCTCGGTCGCAAGTGCCGAGGACGCGGGTACGCAGGGTTGCATTCTTCCGCGACCTCGACGCGACTGTGGCCTCTTCAGGCCTCCTCTCGGGGTGCGAGTGGTGGAGCACCCATTCCGCTATATGGCGCTGCGTTGGCACACTCAACGCAGCGCCCCCTCACGGGCCTCTGTGCTGAACGACAGACTCCCCCGAGTCTGCCGCCCAGAGGCTCCTGTTAGGGAGGAAGGTTGCGGGCATAAGCCCGCCTCCTCCGTCCGAGTCTGCGGCGGCGGATCGCCAGGTCGGCGATAGCCTCCCTGTCTCTCTCCGCAGCTTCTTTGTGGGACATTACGTCTTCGCTGAAAGCGATAAACGCGTCCCACGACCCCTCGCTGTCCACCATAGCGCGAACCACAGCAGGCAGCGAGAGGTCGTCTCCCACAATAGCGCACAGTTCTTGGCGCTGGACTGCCCAGGCCGGACACTCCTCCAGCGTATGCTGGGCCCTCTCCTCAGCGCATCCGTCACAATGGTGACATATTGCGCTCGGCTCCCTCCCAGCCACGCGCCACAGATACCTCCCGAAACAGCCATGTCCCGAGAGGATCTGCGTCGCCCGGAAGGTGAGGGAGCCGTGTCGCCTGTCCAACCACTCGTGGAGAATCGGTCGAATTGCCTCCACTGTTCTTTGGCCGGCACTTGGGTGCTCCAGCCTCTGGCTCCACTCTTGGACTGCTCTTTGGCGCAGCACTCTTCTGCGCCCGCCCAATTCTTCCGGCGCCAGTAAATGGCCCCGGGCTCTTGCCTCCTCACGCCACGTGTACAAGGACGCCAGGATTCCGGCGTCCAAATCCCAGGGTAGGGAACATGCCAGTAAGCACGCCGCCTCGCCGGAGATCGTCCGATAGCCCCTTATGGCCCGGGTAGCCAACACCCTCTGCGGTCTGCGCAAAAGCGCTACACTCCGGCGATTCAGGGTGTCAGCCCACACAGGTGCTCCATAGAGAGCCATGGATCGCACGACTCCGGCGTATAAGCGACGGCAGGAGTCGTTAGGGCCGCCTATATTAGGGAGTAGCCTCCCGAGGGCTGCCGCTGCTCTCGTCACTCTCGGACCAAGCCGCTCAAAGTGCGCGCAGAAGTCCCACCGGCGATCGAGGACGAGGCCAAGGTACCTCATGGTCGACTCGACGCCGATGCGGACTCCGCTCACAACTATGTGGGCATCTGCTGGTGGCGCATTCCGTGGCCCGTGAAAACACAAGGCCTCGGATTTGTTAAGGGCCACCTCCAGTCCTAGTCGCCGAATCCTTCCGACAACGTGAGCCGTTCCCGCAGTAGCGAGTATGGCGGCTCGACGGAAGTTGGCCCCGCGGGCTGTCACGAGGGTGTCGTCGGCATAACAGGTTACCTCGACACCTCGGAGATTAGAGCCACGCAGGACCCAGTCATATCCTATGTTCCACAGGAGTGGCCCTAAGACCGACCCCTGTGGAACTCCACATGTCACGTCCAGTTGTCCTTGCCCATTTTGGCAAGGGTATGTCACTCCTCGCTCTGACAAGTAAGCCCCAATAACTCGGCGCAGGTAGAGTGGCACTCCATGAAACCGGAGCGCCTCCCTTATGCAAGCCCAGGGCAAGGTATTAAAGGCGTTGGCGATGTCAAGAGACACCGCCAAGACGACCTCACCCCGGGAAACCGCATCCTGCGCGAGGGACTTAACTCGCAGAACCGCATGAACGGTCGAGCGACCCCTGCGAAACCCAAACTGAGTGTCTGCCAAATCTGGCCCGACGCTCTGCAGGTGCTCGACGATGCGACCGGCTACCACTCTCTCAAAGAGCTTGCCCACCTCGTCGAGCAGCACAATCGGGCGATAGGCAGAGGGAGAGTCCACAGGACGCCCTTCCTTCCGCAGGAGGACGAGTCTGCCTGTCTTCCACCGCTGTGGAATTATGGCTTGAGCCAGACAGGCAGAAAACATCGCTCTCAGCCTCGGTTCCAGGGCGTCAAGGGCCAGAACCCACACTCGTCCAGGGATGCCGTCGGGGCCCGGCGCAACATTCTTGGCCTGAAGCCTCGAGATAGCCGCGCCAAGCTCCTCCGAAGTCACGTCCGGTACGTCACCAACCACTTCCACTTCCAGGCTGGGTGGAGCCATCGGGGGCGACGTGTGTTGTTCTCGGTGCGGGAACAATGCCGACACTATCTGCCCAACCAACTGAGGCTGGAGACTCTGCGTAAGTGGGGGAGCCCAGGGGCGAAGTTTATTCATCACCATCCTATAAGGCCGCCCCCACGGATCGCGGTCCAGTGAGGCCACAAACTCCTCACGGGCTTGGTCAATGGCCCGGGCAATTGCCGCCTGCAGAGAAGTCTTCGCCTGCCTATACGAGGTGTATAGTTCGGCCTCCAGAGCTTCATTTCTGCGCCGTCTTCTTCGGCATCTGGTGTACTGGCGCCTCGCCGCTACACACGACCTGCGCATTTGCGCGATCTCTGCGGACCACCAGTACACCTGACGCTTGGGAGGGAGACGTCTGGACCGGGACATGGACGCATCACAACACTGCGTCAAAGCGTCCCGGAACCATTCCGCCTCCTCCTCCACCACCAGACTTTCGGGCTCAGGCACCCAGGACATGATGATGGCCACCTCCTTGAGCAGCTCCTTGTCCAAGGTTTTAAGCTGCCATCGTGGGCTGTCCTCACTCACGGTCCGGCTCAGGCCAGTGGAGGTTACCGGGAGGGCGGAGATGTCAAACCGAATATATCGGTGATCGGACAGAGTCTCTTCGCCCTCGACCACTCTCCAGCCTCGGACACGGCGCGCCAGGGCAGCGCTTGCAAACGAAACGTCCACAATCGATCCACCCTGAAACCGCACGCACGTGTCTACCGATCCTCGATTGAGGACAGCCAACCCAATCTCAAGGAGCCACTCCTCCAGCACCCGGCCCCGCGCATCTGTCACGGGAGATCCCCACGCCGAGGATTTGGCGTTGAGATCTCCAGCGACTAGCACAGGGACAGGATGAACCTGTCGGATCAAGGCGCCCACCTGGTCCAGAAAGGACTCAAACTCGGCCATTGTCCTATTCGGGGAGAAGTACACCGATATGACCAGTACCTCCCCCAGCATGGCCGCCACAAAGCCAGGGCCACTCACGATGTCACTGAGTGGCGGGGCACCAGCAGCCGTTCGGCAAACTATCGCCGCCGTGCCTGTTTGATCCGCAGCCCAATTGCCACTCGGAGGGACAGAGTAAGGCTCCGAGATTACCGCAACTTGAATCATCCACTGCGCCATGCTCTGGAACAAAAGGTCCTGAGCTCTGACGCAGTGGTTGATGTTCGCCTGTAGGAAACCCAAGATGGCCATTGATTAATTAACAGCCATTTGAGTCCCCTCATCCCTAGCCTCACTGGCATTAGGTTGGGCTGGCTGCTTCTGGGCCTTGGCTCCAGTTGCACCCTTCCCTCGACTCCGCTTCTTGCCGGGCTTTGCTGCAGTGCAAGCCTTGCTACCGACCTTGTGGTCTGTAGGCTTTTTCGCCGCCGCACATACCAGGCAGTACGGCGCGGCGGAGCACTGGTTGGACTTGTGCCCCAGTTGGCCACAGCGGAAACAAGTGTTTCCCCGATCGACCTCTGCGCTGCACCGTTCCCGGACATGACCATGTTCCAGGCACTTAAAGCAGCGCAGTGGTCGCGCCAGCAGCAGCCTGCGATGAACCGAGGACCATCCTATAAGGAGACGCTCTGCCTCGATGACTTTCTTAGCTGCACCAACGGGGCAGCTAACTAGCACCGTTCCGTAGCCAGTCTGTTCCCGGCGGATTTCTCCCACCTTAATGGAAGCCACTGGACATTCTCCCACACGCGCAATCGCCTCAGCCACCTCCGGTTTGTCGACCGAGTCGTCCAGGCCCGAGATGCGCATCTCCGCACATTTCTCGGGTCTGGAGACCCGGACGTCCTCTTCCTTGAGGATAAGCCTTAGCTTCTCAGCTAACAAGTTAGCTTTTTCGCCGCTTGTGGTCCCCGGCACTTCGAGGATGCGAGCCCCTGTCGCTGCCCTTCTAAACTTAAGTGCCTGGATACCCAGACTCGCAAGGTCCACCTCTTTCCGGGCCTCAGACAGAATGCCCGCATATGTCATCCCCCTGGCCACAGCCTCCGGCTGCAGTTTAATAACTACAGCCGAAGATTTGGGGGGGCGCAGCCTCGGTTTCGGCACCGGCTTCGCCGGCTGGCCAGCTGGTTCCGGTCTCGTTGTGGGCTTGGCTTTACGCCGAGTCACCAACGTCCAGCTCTCGGTGTTGGGTGTCACCGGTGGAAGGCTCCGCGGCTCAGTTTGAGCAGGATTCGCAGGCCTAGCCTGCTTCTTCCTTTTACCCCTTTTCCTTGGCCTCTTCCCTTCCTGCGGAGCAGTGATGGGGGGGGCGGGATTTGCATCAGCAGCAGCGGCTGGATTGGCAGTCGGTTGAGAGACCGACCTGGTCCATGTCCTCGGAGCAGCTCTAGGGGCAGCTTTCGGCACGGCCCTGCGAGTTGGAGAAGCCTGGCTTCCCGACACCTCTATGGTTGCCCTGTCAGAGGCTAACGGTGGGCGGAGGCGCTTCTCTGGGAGAAGCCTACCCTCGAGTGCCTCAAACCTCGCGTTGACCATTGTCCCCACCGCCTCTATTATCGAGCGTTGAAGTTGCTCCGAGTCCGATGGAGCGCTCGAGGGAAATGGGGCCACTTCCATCTCTTGCTGTTGCTGAGTTCGTCGCAAGTCAGCCCGCAATGCGGCCAACTCGCCCCGAAGCTCAGCAACTTCCGACTTAAGGCGGCTGTTATCCACCGCCAGTTTCTTGGTCTCAGCCGAGACCGTGGTGCTGCTGAGTGCTTCAACAGCGTCCCTTATACACGCAGCCGCGTCCTTAAGAGTCCGTACGAACGTTCCCTTAAGGTTTTTGGACTTGGCAGCCACTTGGTTGATTAGGGTCACCTGGTTGAGCGCTTGCTCCCTAAGGTCGATTGCCGTGGGACCCTCATCTGATGTCTCCGAGAGGCGGCTCGGCCTCAGCTGATATGACTTTCGAGCCGCCTCCGCCACCTCCTTCTCAGCCTGCAGCTCCATCGCCTCCCGTTCTACCGCGATGAGCTCGGCTTTGGCCTTAGCTAGGCCGACGTACGCCCCCGTTGAGGGCGGTCTTCCTCTTCCACGAGCAGTGGAGCTTTTAAGGGAGGTTGCCGACCCTTCGCTTCCACTGCCTGTCTTTGTCGCCTCCGGTCGTTTCAGGAAGCGGCCAATCTTGTCCCTCGCTTGCGCGGGGGACGAGCGCCCTCTTCCACTTTTCCCAGCTGGCACCTTCGGCGCCGGCCGGTCCTCTCCACCTGAGGAGCTAGAGCTCAACTCAATTTGTGAACCGTGTCGCGGGCGTTTTCGAACGTCCTTAAAGAACCTAGAAGGTTCACCATCCGACGCCCGACAGTCCGGTATCGCAGTTACGGAGACGTCCGAATCGGACATTGCCGACTCTACTTCTTCGAACTGCTCACTTCCACTCCTAGCGGCATGCCGCTCATCCACTATCACCGCAGACGTAGACTCCACCACGTCCTCACGTCTTGCACCAGTCAAATCAATCGATCCCCTGAGCGAGTCAGGTTGTCCGTTGAGATTGCCATTGTCCGTCGTTAGTTTTTCCAAAGATATTTTTAAAATTTTATTTTCCATAATTGAACCCACGAGTATGGGGGAAATATTCGTCGACCTGGCCAGAGACCCCTGTAACCAAGGTAACCCTATTTACTGCTGGAGGGCGGGCGGTATCCAGAGCAGGGGGGTTTTTTAACGAGGTTATCTCCTCAGCGCTAATGACGGGGCTTAGCCCCCCCGCCTTTCAGCCTATCGGCACGCTAGACCTTCGGCATTGGGCATCATTCATCACGCAATCACTCAATCACACAATCACCACTTCACCCATTCACCCACACTTATAAATATATACATATATATATAATACACCCCCCTGCGCCACTGACGACGCCCCCGTGATTTTTGCAAGTGGTTATCTCCACCGGAACGACATGGGAATTGTAAAGGAAAGGAAAAGGATAGGGCAAGTCTGCATCGCCAGTCCACTCTCAGAAGAGAGAAGTACCGGGAGCAGACAGGCCCTTTGAGGTTATGGGAGAGGACAAGGAATAAAGGAAGCCCGGTGGCGGCCGAAGCCGCGTGCACTTGGCAAACACACCGCGCCGTGTCAGACTATTCGCCATCGCAGACAATACACCTAGGTGACCTAGGAGATTATCATGCGATGCCCAGGGTGCACCGGCCCCTCCCATTGCCGTTCCTCCGGACGTATCCTCGGGACTGACAATGGGGGAGGCACACGAGGAGGTTGTCTGACCTAGCACCCCACCCCAACCTAACCTAACCTAACCTAACCTTTTTTTTTTTTTTTTTACATGTGGAAATGCATTACGCATTCCCTCCTATCCCGGGGGGGACCAGAGGGGTATGTGGGACTCCCCGGCGGCGGCCGGTATACCCACTAAAACCACATGATGCTTTCGCACGGTCGCATAGCCGGGGTCGCGGGAACGCATAAAGCATACTTCCGCAACGTCCCGGCGCGACTTGGCCTTGCGGCCTCCTCACGGCCTTTCGGCCAGGCGCTGCGTTGAAAACACAGCACCTTCCACACGAGCCATGTGTTGAGCGGCAGACTCCCCCGAGTCCGCCACCCAGGCTCAAGGCCGGCCACCGGCCCCACTAGCCAGTGGCCAGCCAATAGTCGGACAAGTGACAACAAAGCCATCAAGAGACAGCAGAGCTGTCACTCGTCCAGCCAGTATGGGTTGAGTGGGCCCGCCGCTACCGAGCCAAAGGCCCAGCCGCAGCCTCCCTCCCCTCCCTCCTCACGGTGCCGTCACCCGAGAAGTGGGCTGCCGCTACCGGACCATAAGCCCAGCCGCAGCCTCCCTCCTCTCAGGGCGGACACCCGAGGGTCGGGCAGCCGCTACCGAGCCGAAGCCCAGCCGCAGCCGCCCTCCCCTCACTCCACACGCCCCAAGGGGCTGGCACCCAAGGGGTGGGTCCGCCGCAGCCAGGCCATAGGCCCAGCCGCAGCCTCCCTCCTCTCGGGACCGTCATCTCAGGGGTGGGCCCGCCGCTACTCACGCAGCCTCCCTCCCCCTCCACGCGGTGGGTCCGCCGCGTCCAGGCCGAGGCCCGGTCGCAGCCCCCCTCCTCGTCCCCAACAGGGCAGGTCCGCCGCGTCCGAGCCGGGGCCCGGTCGCAGACTCCCTCCCTTCCTCACGCCAGGCATTCGCCATCGCCGACAATACATCTAGGTGACCTAGAAGATTATCCTGCGATGTTCAGAATGCACCGGCCTCTGCCATTGCCGTTCCTCTGGACGTATCCTCGGGACTGACAATGGGCTTCGAGGGGTGGGCCCGCCGCTACTCACGCAGCCTCCCTCCCCTCCACGAGGTGGGTCCGCAGCGTCCAGGCCGAAGCCCGGTCGCGCTCCCCCTCCCCATATGTCCCCATAAGGGTGGGTCCGCCGCGTCCAGGCCGAGGCCCGGTCGCAGCCCCCCTCCCTTCCCCACGCCAGACTATTCGCCATCGCCGACAATACATCTAGGTGACCTAGAAGATTATCCTGCGATGCCCAGGGTGCACCGGCCCCTCCCATTGCCGTTCCTCTGGACGTATCCTCGGGACCGACAATGGGATGAGCACACGAGGAGGTTGTCTGACATCAGCACCCCAAATGGGGTTTTGTCACTAGTTGGGGTGCCGCATCCAGGCCGAGGCCCGGTCGCAGCCCCCCTCCACTCCAGTGTTAGGGCAGGTCAGCCGCAGCCGGGCCGTCTGCCCAGCCGCAGCCTCCCTCCCTTCCTCACGCCCCTTGCGGGGCTGCCCGAGTGGTGGGTCCGCCGCAGCCGGGCCGTCTGCCCAGCCGCAGCCTCCCTCCTCTCAGGCATCCGTACGAGGGGTGGGCCCGCCGCTACTCACGCAGCCTCCCTCCCCTCCACGAGGTGGGTCCGCCGCGTCCAGGCCGAGGCCCGGTCGCAGCCCCCCTCCTCGTCCCCAACAGGGCAGGTCCGCCGCGTCCGAGCCGAGGCCCGGTCGCAGACTCCCTCCCTTCCTCACGCCAGGCATTCGCCATCGCCGACAATACATCTAGGTGACCTAGAAGATTATCCTGCGATGTTCAGAATGCACCGGCCCCTCCCATTGCCGTTCCTCTGGACGTATCCTCGGGACTGACAATGGGCTTCGAGGGGTGGGCCCGCCGCTACTCACGCAGCCTCCCTCCCCTCCACGAGGTGGGTCCGCAGCGTCCAGGCCGAAGCCCGGTCGCGCTCCCCCTCCTCCTACGTCCCCATAAGGGTGGGTCCGCCGCGTCCAGGCCGAGGCCCGGTCGCAGCCCCCCTCCCTTCCCCACGCCAGACTATTCGCCATCGCCGACAATACACCTAGGTGACCTAGGAGATTATCCTGCGATGCCCAGGGTGCACCGGCCCCTCCCATTGCCGTTCCTCTGGACGTATCCTCGGGACCGACAATGGGATGAGCACACGAGGAGGTTGTCTGACATCAGCACCCCAACCTTTTTTTTTTTTACATGTGGAAATGCGTTACGCATCCCCTCATGCCCCGGGGGGGACGAGAGGGGTATGTGGGACTCCCCGGCGGCGGCCGGTATACCCACTAAAACCACATGGTGAAATCCTCACGGTCGCTTGTGCCGGGGACACGGGAACGCTTGCGCATACTTCCGCGAACCCCGACGCGACTGCGGCCTTTCGGCCTCGTCCAGGCCTTGCGGCCAGGCGCTGTGTCGGACCACCAAACACAGCGCCGATCCTCACGAGCCCGGAGTGGTACGGCGAACTCCCCCGAGTCCGCCGCCCGGGGCTCAGCGCCGACCGCCTGCCACACCAGCTGGCGGTCAGCAGTCCTCCCGGGTGACAGCAAGCTGCCCCCCGGTCGGCCTCTTCACCCGAAAGGGTGGAAGGTGGGTCCGCCGCGTCCAAGCCCAAGGCCCGGTCGCGGCCCCCCTCCCTTTCCTCACGCCCCTTGCGGGGCCGAGGGGTGGGCCCGCCGCTACTCACGCAGCCTCCCTCCCCTCCACGAGGTGGGTCCGCAGCGTCCAGGCCGAAGCCCGGTCGCGCTCCCCCTCCCCATATGTCCCCATAAGGGTGGGTCCGCCGCGTCCAGGCCGAGGCCCGGTCGCAGCCCCCCTCCCTTCCGCTACCCCTTGCGGGGCTGCCCGAGTGGTGGGTCCGCCGCGTCCAAGCACGAGACCCAGAACCACGGCCTCCCTCCTCCCGGGCGTCCTCCACGCGGTGGGTCCGCCGCGTCCAAGCCGAGGCCCGGTCGCAGCCCCCCTCCTCGTCCCCAACAGGGCAGGTCCGCCGCGTCCGAGCCGAGGCCCGGTCGCAGACTCCCTCCCTTCCACACGCCAGGCATTCGCCATCGCCGACAATACATCTAGGTGACCTAGAAGATTATCCTGCGATGTTCAGAATGCACCGGCCCCTGCCATTGCCGTTCCTCTGGACGTATCCTCGGGACTGACAATGGGCTTCGAGGGGTGGGCCCGCCGCTACTCACGCAGCCTCCCTCCCCTCCACGAGGTGGGTCCGCAGCGTCCAGGCCGAAGCCCGGTCGCGCTCCCCCTCCCCATATGTCCCCATGCCAGACTATTAGCCATCGCCGACAATAACCCAGGACAACCTGGAAAATTATCGACGATACCCAGGGTGCACCGGCCCCTCCCATTGTCGTTCCCACAGGCGAACCCGATGGGACTGGCAATGGGAGCAGGCACACGAGGAGGTTGTCTGACCGCGCCACCCCAAATGGGGTTTTGTCACTAGTTGGGGTGCCGCATCCAGGCCGAGGCCCGGTCGCAGCCCCCCTCCACATCAGTGTTAGGGCAGGTCGTCCGCATCCGAGCCGAGGCCCGGTCGCAGACTCCCTCCCTTCCTCACGCCCCTTGCGGGGCTGCCCGAGTGGTGGGTCCGCCGCAGCCGGGCCCTCTGCCCAGCCGCAGCCTCCCTCCTCTCAGGCATCCGTACGAGGGGTGGGCCCGCCGCTACTCACGCAGCCTCCCTCCCCTCCACGAGGTGGGTCCGCAGCGTCCAGGCCGAAGCCCGGTCGCGCTCCCCCTCCCCATATGTCCCCATAAGGGTGGGTCGCCGCGTCCAGGCCGAGGCCCGGTCGCAGCCCCCCTCCCTTCCCCACGCCCGGCTATTCGCCATCGCCGACAATACATCTAGGTGACCTAGAAGATTATCCTGCGATGTTCAGAATGCACCGGCCCCTCCCATTGCCGTTCCTCTGGACGTATCCTCGGGACTGACAATGGGCTTCGAGGGGTGGGCCCGCCGCTACTCACGCAGCCTCCCTCCCCTCCACGAGGTGGGTCCGCAGCGTCCAGGCCGAAGCCCGGTCGCGCTCCCCCTCCTCCTACGTCCCCATAAGGGTGGGTCCGCCGCGTCCAGGCCGAGGCCCGGTCGCAGCCCCCCTCCCTTCCCCACGCCAGACTACCCGCCATCGCCGACAATACACCTAGGTGACCTAGGAGATTATCCTGCGATGCGCAGGGTGTACCGGCCCATTGTCGTTCCTCTGGACGTATCCTCGGGACTGACCCCCCCCTTCACCCCCACCCCCACCCCACCCTCACCCTCACCCCCACCCCCACCTTCACCCTCACCTCCACCAAAACCCCCACCCCCACCCCCACCTTCACCTTCACCTTCACCTTCACCTTCACCTTCACCTTCACCTTCACCTTCACCTCCACCCCCACCCCCCACCCCCACCCTCACCTTCACCTTCACCTTCACCTTCACCTTCACCATCACCCCCACCCCCACCTTCACCTTCACCTTCACCTTCCCTTCACCTTCCCTTCACCTTCCCTTCACCTTCCCCTTCACCTTCACCTTCACCTTCCCTTCACCTTCCCTTCACCTTCCCTTCACCTTCCCCTTCACCTTCACCATCACCTTCCCCTTCACCTTCACCTTCACCTTCCCTTCACCTTCCCTTCACCTTCCCCTTCACCTTCCCTTCACCTTCCCTTCACCTTCCCCTTCACCTTCACCTTCACCTTCCCTTCACCTTCCCTTCACCTTCCCTTCACCTTCCCCTTCACCTTCACCTTCACCTTCACCATCACCTTCCCCTTCACCTTCACCTTCACCTTCCCTTCACCTTCCCTTCACCTTCCCTTCACCTTCCCCTTCACCTTCCCTTCACCTTCCCTTCACCTTCCCTTCACCTTCACCTTCACCTTCACCTTCACCCCCACCTTCACCTTCACCTTCACCCCCACCTTCACCCCCACCCCCACCCTCACCTTCACCTTCACCTTCACCTTCACCTTCACCTTCACCATCACCCCCACCCCCACCTTCACCTTCACCTTCACCTTCACCTTCCCTTCACCTTCCCTTCACCTTCCCTTCACCTTTCCCTTCACCTTCACCTTCACCATCACCTTCCCCTTCACCTTCACCTTCACCTTCCCTTCACCTTCCCTTCACCTTCACCATCACCTTCCCCTTCACCTTCACCTTCCCTTCACCTTCCCTTCACCTTCACCATCACCTTCCCCTTCACCTTCACCTTCACCTTCCCTTCACCTTCCCTTCACCTTCCCTTCACCTTCCCTTCACCTTCACCTTCACCTTCACCATCACCTTCCCCTTCACCTTCACCTTCACCCATCTACACACCCCTACAACCGCCACCCATAAATACATATATATAAGATACCCCCCCTGCGTCGCTAATGCTACTCCCACTTCTCTCCGAAAGCCGGAGAGTAGCAGGAGCAGCCCTCGCAACGCCCCCATGCCAGACTATTCGCCATCGCAGACAATACACCTAGGTGACCTAGGAGATTATCATGCGATGCCCAGGGTGCACCGGCCCCTCCCATTGCCGTTCCTCTGGACGTATCCTCGGGACTGACAATGGGGGAGGCACACGAGGAGGTTGTCTGACCTAGCACCCCATCAGCACCCCAACCTTTTTTTTTTTTTTTTTTTTTTTTTTACATGTGGAAATGCGTTACGCATCCCCTCATGCCCCGGGGGGGACGAGAGGGGTATGTGGGACTCCCCGGCGGCGGCCGGTATACCCACTAAAACCACATGGTGAAATCCTCACGGTCGCTTGTGCCGGGGACGCGGGAACGCTTGCGCATACTTCCGCGAACCCCGACGCGACTGCGGCCTTTCGGCCTCGTCCAGGCCTTGCGGCCAGGCGCTGTGTCGGACCACCAAACACAGCACCGATCCTCACGAGCCCGGAGTGGTACGGCGAACTCCCCCGAGTCCGCCGCCCGGGGCTCAGCGCCGACCGCCTGCCACACCAGCTGGCGGTCAGCAGTCCTCCCGGGTGACAGCAAGCTGCCCCCCGGTCGGCCTCTTCACCCGAAAGGGTGGAAGGTGGGTCCGCCGCGTCCAAGCACAAGGCCCGGTCGCGGCCCCCCTCCCTTTCCTCACGCCCCTTGCGGGGCCGAGGGGTGGGCCCGCCGCTACTCACGCAGCCTCCCTCCCCTCCACGAGGTGGGTCCGCAGCGTCCAGGCCGAAGCCCGGTCGCGCTCCCCCCTCCCCATATGTCCCCATAAGGGTGGGTCCGCCGCGTCCAGGCCGAAGCCCGGTCGCAGCCCCCCTCCCTTCCGCTACCCCGTGCGGGGCTGCCCGAGTGGTGGGTCCGCCGCGTCCAAGCACGAGACCCAGAACCACGGCCTCCCTCCTCCCGGGCGTCCTCCACGCGGTGGGTCCGCCGCGTCCAGGCCGAGGCCCGGTCGCAGCCCCCCTCCTCGTCCCCAACAGGGCAGGTCCGCCGCGTCCGAGCCGAGGCCCGGTCGCAGACTCCCTCCCTTCCGCACGCCAGGCATTCGCCATCGCCGACAATACATCTAGGTGACCTAGAAGATTATCCTGCGATGTTCAGAATGCACCGGCCCCTGCCATTGCCGTTCCTCTGGACGTATCCTCGGGACTGACAATGGGCTTCGAGGGGTGGGCCCGCCGCTACTCACGCAGCCTCCCTCCCCTCCACGAGGTGGGTCCGCAGCGTCCAGGCCGAAGCCCGGTCGCGCTCCCCCTCCCCATATGTCCCCATGCCAGACTATTAGCCATCGCCGACAATAACCCAGGACAACCTGGAAAATTATCGACGATACCCAGGGTGCACCGGCCCCTCCCATTGTCGTTCCCACAGGCGAACCCGATGGGACTGGCAATGGGAGCAGGCACACGAGGAGGTTGTCTGACCGCGCCACCCCATCAGCACCCCAACCTAACCTAACCTAACCTAACCTAACCTAACCTAACCTAACCTAACCTAACCTAACCTAACCTAACCTAACCTAACCTTTTTTTTTTTTTTTTTTTTTTTGTTATCGAGGGGGAAATCCTCATGGATACCCGGCCGCGCGGGGGCGCGGCGCGGGTTATGCCGGACTCCTACCGGCTAAAACCCCCCCGGCACTACCGCTTCGTCTATGAGGAGGGGGACTGGGAAACCGGCAGAGCCTTTACATCCAGTCCCCCGCCGACGACCGCCCGCCTTTACAGCGGGGCCTTCACGCCCCTCCCTGTAAAAGGGAGGGGCCTGGGAACGACCGCGAGTGCTCGGCCATTCCCACCCGACGGGGGTGGTGAATAGTGCAGTGCGGGAGAAGGCGCCCCCGCGCCCGTCTCCCGCTATTCACCACCAGGCGGGGGAAAACGACGGTCGTACCGTCGCCTTCTCCCACCTCTTCTTCGCCTACGGAGCGGCGCTGCGAGAGGATCGTCCTCCCGCGCACGCTCCGCTGCCTCCTTCTGCGACATCACTTCCTCGCAGAAGGAGGCGAGCGCCGACCAGGCCTCCTCACCCCCCAGCATGGATTCGACCACGCTGGGGAGCGAGAGGTCCTGTCCCACCACCGCGGTAAGACTGCGGCGCAGCTCGGACCAGGCTGGGCACACCTCGAGGGTGTGCTGTGCCGTGTCCTCCGACGCGCCGCAGTCGTGGCACGCCGGGGTCTCCTCCCTCCGGATCCGGTGAAGGTGAGATCCGAAGCATCCGTGGCCGGACAACACCTGCACCAGACGGAAGGAGAGGAACCCGTGGGACCGCTCGAGCCAGTCCCGCAAGACTGGCCCGAGCGCGTCCAGCGTTCGACGGCCGAAGGTGGCGGTGGCGAGGTCCTCCGTCCAGTGATGGACGATCGCTGCCCTCGCCTCTCGCCGGACGGCCTCCCGCTCCTCCGCGGCGGGGCTCTCCCCGAGCGCCTTGCGCCGCGCCGTCCACTCGTACACTCTGGCGAGCACCCACGCCTCGAGCTCCCAAGGAGGGGTGCCGGCCAGAGCGCACGCCGCCGCGAAGCCCACCGAGCGGTAGGCCCTCGCCACCCGCAGTGCAATGGCCCTTTGGGGCCTGCGAATGGCGGTGGCGTTCTCCCTCCTTTGGAGGGAGTCCGCCCAGATGGGGGCCCCGTAGAGGGCCATACTCCTCAGGATGCCGGCGTACAGGTGCCGGCATCGCGCCTTGGGCCCTCCCAGGTTCGGGAGGAGCCACGAGAGGGCATCCGCAGTCCGCAGCAGGCGGGTCGACAGCGCGCTAAAATGCGGGCCGAAGCGCCACCTGCTGTCGAGTGTGAGGCCCAGATATTTCATCTGGGCCCCGACCCCGATCCTGACGCCCTCCACGACAATGTGGGCGTCAGGAGGGACGCGCTGCCGAGGCCCGTGGAAGAACACGGCCTCGGTCTTATTGAGCGCCACCTTCAATCCTAGGCGGCGGATCCTCCCTGCGACTAAGGATCCGCCAGCCGAGGCCAGACTGGCTGCCCCCCCTGTAGTCCATCCCCCGGGCAGTGAGAAGAGTGTCATCCGCATAGCAGATGACACTCGTGCCACGGAGGAGGGTTCCCCGCAGGAGCCAGTCGAATCCGATGTTCCACAGGAGAGGCCCTAGGACCGACCCCTGTGGAACACCAGACTCTGCGCCGTACCGCCTCACTGTGGCCGTCTTGTCCACGAGGAGGACCACACGGTCCTCCAAGTAGCTGGCCAATAGTTGGCGCAGGTACTGAGGCACTCCGTGGTACCGGAGCGCCTCCAAGATTGTCGAGTGGGGGACGGAGTTGAAAGCGTTTGCTATGTCAAATGACACAGCCAACACTCCGTCCCCCGCCTCAACGGCCTCCATAACTTGGCCCCTGAGTAGAGCCAACGCGTCGATGGTCGAACGCCCCCTTCGGAAACCGAATTGGGCGTCCGACAGGTCCGGCCCCTCCACCCGCAGGAGGCCATTCAGCCGGGCGGCGACAATCCCCTCGAACAATTTACCGACCTCATCGAGCAGAACGATGGGCCGGTATGCCGAGGGGGAGTCCACCGGGCGTCCCTCCTTTCGAAGGAGGCACAGCTGCCCCTCCTTCCAAAGTTTCGGGAACCTCCCAGTCGTGAGACACGTACTGAAGAGGTCCCGAAACCTCTCCTCCATTTGGGAGGCGGCGATGGCCACCACCCGTGCGGGGACGCCGTCCGGTCCAGGGGCCGTCTTCTTCGCGCGGAGGCGAAGAGTCCCCGCTTCGAACTCCTCCGCCGTGACCGGGGGGACCTCCTCATCCGGCGGGGCCGCCTCCCGCGGAGGGTCCATCACTGGTGGGGCGAAGTCGGTCCTGGACGGAAACAGAGACCGGACCACCCCATCCAGCAACGCCGGCTCGAGGGTCTCCGTCAGTGGGGGACCACAGGGGCGCAGTGTATTCCGCGCCGCCTTGTATGGTCTCCCATACGGGTCCCTGTCGAGACCCTCCAGCATTTCGGCTCTCGCCGAGTCGTCGGCAGCGCACATTGCCAACTTGAGGACCGTCTTTGCCTCTACGTACAAGGCGTAGAGGCGGTCCTCGTTGGCCAGATCCCGAGGGTTGCGCCGCCGACTCCGCGTGTAGGCCCTCCTTGCCGCCACGCAGGCGGCCCGGAGCCCCGCCAGTTCCTCCGACCACCAATAGACGGCGCGACGGGGAGGTGGGCGGCGAGACCGAGGCATGCTGGAGTTGCACACCTCGGTCAGAGACCCCCTCAGCTGGACCGCTGCGGCGTCCACGTCCAGGACACCGGCACGAGGCGCGAGCCAGTCCTGGAGGAACGCCGCCTCCACAGCTGCCTCCCTGTCCAGGCGGGTGAGAGCCCA
Source organism: Pheosia gnoma (assembly GCA_905404115.1). Classification (NCBI taxonomy): domain Eukaryota; kingdom Metazoa; phylum Arthropoda; class Insecta; order Lepidoptera; family Notodontidae; genus Pheosia; species Pheosia gnoma. The sequence continues at coordinate 9,432,172 of FR989908.1, read as the reverse complement.
CCGTGGGAAGGGAGACTGGCCCGAGCGGACCATCCTCCGGGGGCCCTGGGTGGAGATGTCGAACCGCACATATCGGTGGTCCGACAAGGACTCCACCATCTCCACCCGCCAGTTCACGACGCGGGCGGCAAGCACAGGGGTGGCAAACGAGACGTCGACCACCGACCCTCCCTGCTGCCGCACACACGTGTGGACCGTCCCTCTATTTAGGAGGGACACACCAGTGGAGGCCGCCCAAAACTCGGCAGCGCGTCCCCGGACGTTGCAAGAGCCGGCCGGGTTGCCCCAGGCCGCCGACTTGGCGTTCAGGTCGCCCAATACGGCGACCTGGCGTGGCGCCGCCCTCCCTACCACTGCGGTGAGGATTTCGAGAAAATTCTCGAAATCCGAGAGAGGGCGGTTTGGGGAGAAATAGACCCCGACCAGGGCTATATCTCCCCACGCGGCGGCCACGTATCCCGGTCCCCTCTCTAAAAGCGAGAGGGGAGGGGAGCCTGTGGAAGACCGCGACACCAATGCCACCAAGCCGTCCCGATCACCCAGCCAACGGCCAGGGACCGAGTACGGCTCGGCAACCACCGCCACGTCCACCAACCACTCAGCCATCGTCTGCATCAGCAGGTCCTGGGCCGCTCTGCAGTGGTTGGTGTTCGCCTGGAGGATACGATGTTCGACCCTATCCATCAATCGGACATCGCACCCCCCTCCTCCACGGCCGCCGTGGTTCCAGGTTCTGGAACGGCGGTGGAAGCTGCAGGCTGGGTCGGCGCCTGCGCTTTGCCCTTCTTAGGGGGAGGATTGCAGTTCCTCCCCTTCATCACGTGGCCCGCCGGGCGGCCACTGGCGGCACACACCGCGCAGTGTGGCTTGGCGGCCCTGCAGCCGGCAGACTTATGCCCGTCCTTGCCGCAGCGGTAGCAGCTGTCCGTCCTATCCACCTTGGACGGACAGAGGACCCGGGCGTGCCCGACTCCGAAGCACTTGTAGCAGCGCAGAGGCTGATCTACAAGTGCCCGGACCACACCCGAGCTGAAGCCGACGGGAAGACGGCCCGTGGCGAGGACAACTTTGGCAGCGGCGACCGGGCACTCAAGACGAATGGCGCCCATGCCGCCGCGGCCGGGCCTGACGTCCCGGGCCTGCAACGCACTGACGCTGCAGCCCCCTGTAGCTGCAATCGCCGCCACCACCTCCTCCTTGGTGACCGAATCGTCCAGATTGGTCACCTCTAAGGCCACAGACTTCACGGGCCTAGCCACCGTGGCCGCGTCCGCGATGACCTCCTGCAACTTGGTCGCAAAGAGGTCCGCGTTGGCGCTGCCCTGAGCCCCCGAGAACTCGAAGAGTCGAGCCCCGGTTTGGGTTCGGCGACACGAGACTGCGCCGATCCCCAGTTTGGTGGGATCGGCGTTGGCACGCGCCCGCATCATCACGGACGCGTACGTCTCCCCCCGCTCCGCAGCCTCCGTGGTGAGCGTCACCACGACGGCTGCGGTCTTAGGAGGAACGAGGTTCTTCCTAGCGCCGGCGGGGGCCCTTTTTGCTGCGGGAGCAGCGGTGGCGGGCTTGGGGGCCGACTTTTTCCCCTTCCCCTTCCCCTTCCCCTTTCCCTTGCTCGTCGTCTGAGACGGGCCGGGGCGGGCGGTGGCGGGGACGGCAGAGGCGGCCGCTGCCTTCTTTTTGGCCTTGGCCTTCCCCTTACTGACCACCTCCGTCCAACCCTGCTGGTTGGATGGGGCGGCGGAAGGGAGAAGGGTGTCCTCTCTCTGGCAGGACGGCCCCGGCTCGCGTTGGGACGGACCCGGCACGCGATGCCTCTTGTCCGCCGCTAGCGGTGGTCGTAGGCGTTTCTCAGGCAAGAGCCTGTCTTCGATGCCCGCGAAGCAGGCCCTCGTGAAGGCCCTCTCCTCCATGATAACCTTGCGGAAAGTATCCTCAAGGTTTGATGGGGAGGGGACCACAGCCGCAGGTCTCGACTCGGCTTGACTTGGCCGAGCCGTGGCTTCAGCCAGCTTCTGATGCAGCTGGCTGACCTCTGACTGTAGGCGATTGACTTTCGCCTGCAGTTGCCGCGTTTCGTCGGTCGCCGTGCGCTGCATCAGCTCTCCGACGATGCCACGCATGCTCGCGGCCCTGCATTTAAGGGACTTTTGGAAAGTCCCTTTTAGGTTGGAGGACTTCGAGGCGATCTCCACAATCCCCTCTTGGTCCTCCTGAGCCATCTGCTCCAACTCGGCGAGGGAGTGGTCCGAGTAGAGGACGCTGGACGCACCGTACCCGGACTTGGCCCGGGCGGTGCACGTCCGTTGCTCTTTGGCAGCAACCCGCTCCTCCAGGTCTTGCTGGAGCTGCACCCGCCGAGCCAGGTCCAACTGGCGTTGGGCGTTTGCGAGACCCACGTCGTGGGTGTCCGCTACGGACGGCTCTTTGGCCTTGGCCTTCTTTTTCGGCTTCCCGGTAGAGTCCGAGGAGCCTTCGGACCTGTCCTTCAGGAAGGCCCGCTTCCGCAAGTTTTGGCGGCCAGTCGCCGTCGAACCTGCGTCCGACTCAAACATGGACTGGTTGTCAGAGTCCGACAACTCGTCCGCCCCGTAATAGAAGCTAGCCGCAGACGGCGCGCGGCTAGCCTCCGACGCCGTTGCGTCCTCGGGTTGGCCCTGAGAAGGGCCCTTGGGTTGGCCCTTAGAAGGGCCTTTGGGTTGGCCCTAACCTAACCTAACCTAACCTAACCTAACCTAACCTAACCTAACCTAACCTAACCTTTTTTTTTTTTTTTTTTTTTTTTTTTACATGTGGAAATGCGTTACGCATCCCCTCATGCCCCGGGGGGGACGAGAGGGGTATGTGGGACTCCCCGGCGGCGGCCGGTATACCCACTAAAACCACATGGTGAAATCCTCACGGTCGCTTGTGCCGGGGACACGGGAACGCTTGCGCATACTTCCGCGAACCCCGACGCGACTGCGGCCTTTCGGCCTCGTCCAGGCCTTGCGGCCAGGCGCTGTGTCGGACCACCAAACACAGCGCCGATCCTCACGAGCCCGGAGTGGTACGGCGAACTCCCCCGAGTCCGCCGCCCGGGGCTCAGCGCCGACCGCCTGCCACACCAGCTGGCGGTCAGCAGTCCTCCCGGGTGACAGCAAGCTGCCCCCCGGTCGGCCTCTTCACCCGAAAGGGTGGAAGGTGGGTCCGCCGCGTCCAAGCACAAGGCCCGGTCGCGGCCCCCCTCCCTTTCCTCACGCCCCTTGCGGGGCCGAGGGGTGGGCCCGCCGCTACTCACGCAGCCTCCCTCCCCTCCACGAGGTGGGTCCGCAGCGTCCAGGCCGAAGCCCGGTCGCGCTCCCCCTCCCCATATGTCCCCATAAGGGTGGGTCCGCCGCGTCCAGGCCGAGGCCCGGTCGCAGCCCCCCTCCCTTCCGCTACCCCTTGCGGGGCTGCCCGAGTGGTGGGTCCGCCGCGTCCAAGCACGAGACCCAGAACCACGGCCTCCCTCCTCCCGGGCGTCCTCCACGCGGTGGGTCCGCCGCGTCCAGGCCGAGGCCCGGTCGCAGCCCCCCTCCTCGTCCCCAACAGGGCAGGTCCGCCGCGTCCGAGCCGAGGCCCGGTCGCAGACTCCCTCCCTTCCACACGCCAGGCATTCGCCATCGCCGACAATACATCTAGGTGACCTAGAAGATTATCCTGCGATGTTCAGAATGCACCGGCCCCTGCCATTGCCGTTCCTCTGGACGTATCCTCGGGACTGACAATGGGCTTCGAGGGGTGGGCCCGCCGCTACTCACGCAGCCTCCCTCCCCTCCACGAGGTGGGTCCGCAGCGTCCAGGCCGAAGCCCGGTCGCGCTCCCCCTCCCCATATGTCCCCATGCCAGACTATTAGCCATCGCCGACAATAACCCAGGACAACCTGGAAAATTATCGACGATACCCAGGGTGCACCGGCCCCTCCCATTGTCGTTCCCACAGGCGAACCCGATGGGACTGGCAATGGGAGCAGGCACACGAGGAGGTTGTCTGACCGCGCCACCCCAAATGGGGTTTTGTCACTAGTTGGGGTGCCGCATCCGGGCCGAGGCCCGGTCGCAGCCCCCCTCCACATCAGTGTTAGGGCAGGTCCTCCGCATCCGAGCCGAGGCCCGGTCGCAGATTCCCTCCCTTCCTCACGCCCCTTGCGGGGCTGCCCGAGTGGTGGGTCCGCCGCAGCCGGGCCCTCTGCCCAGCCGCAGCCTCCCTCCTCTCAGGCATCCGTACGAGGGGTGGGCCCGCCGCTACTCACGCAGCCTCCCTCCCCTCCACGACGTGGGTCCGCAGCGTCCAGGCCGAAGCCCGGTCGCGCTCCCCCTCCCCATATGTCCCCATAAGGGTGGGTCGCCGCGTCCAGGCCGAGGCCCGGTCGCAGCCCCCCTCCCTTCCCCACGCCCGGCTATTCGCCATCGCCGACAATACATCTAGGTGACCTAGAAGATTATCCTGCGATGTTCAGAATGCACCGGCCCCTCCCATTGCCGTTCCTCTGGACGTATCCTCGGGACTGACAATGGGCTTCGAGGGGTGGGCCCGCCGCTACTCACGCAGCCTCCCTCCCCTCCACGAGGTGGGTCCGCAGCGTCCAGGCCGAAGCCCGGTCGCGCTCCCCCTCCTCCTACGTCCCCATAAGGGTGGGTCCGCCGCGTCCAGGCCGAGGCCCGGTCGCAGCCCCCCTCCCTTCCCCACGCCAGACTACCCGCCATCGCCGACAATACACCTAGGTGACCTAGGAGATTATCCTGCGATGCGCAGGGTGTACCGGCCCATTGTCGTTCCTCTGGACGTCTCCTCGGGACTGACCCCCCCCTTCACCCCCACCCCCACCCCACCCTCACCCTCACCCCCACCCCCACCTTCACCCTCACCTCCACCCCCACCCCCACCCCCACCCTCACCTTCACCTTCACCTTCACCTTCACCTTCACCTTCACCTTCACCTTCACCTCCACCCCCACCCCCCACCCCCACCCTCACCTTCACCTTCACCTTCACCTTCACCTTCACCATCACCCCCACCCCCACCTTCACCTTCACCTTCACCTTCCCTTCACCTTCCCTTCACCTTCCCTTCACCTTCCCCTTCACCTTCACCTTCACCTTCCCTTCACCTTCCCTTCACCTTCCCTTCACCTTCCCCTTCACCTTCACCATCACCTTCCCCTTCACCTTCACCTTCACCTTCCCTTCACCTTCCCTTCACCTTCCCTTCACCTTCCCCTTCACCTTCCCTTCACCTTCCCTTCACCTTCCCCTTCACCTTCCCTTCACCTTCCCTTCACCTTCCCTTCACCTTCCCCTTCACCTTCACCTTCACCTTCCCTTCACCTTCCCTTCACCTTCCCTTCACCTTCCCCTTCACCTTCACCTTCACCTTCACCATCACCTTCCCCTTCACCTTCACCTTCACCTTCCCTTCACCTTCCCTTCACCTTCCCTTCACCTTCCCCTTCACCTTCCCTTCACCTTCCCTTCACCTTCCCTTCACCTTCACCTTCACCTTCACCTTCACCCCCACCTTCACCTTCACCCCCACCTTCACCCCCACCCCCACCCTCACCTTCACCTTCACCTTCACCTTCACCTTCACCATCACCCCCACCCCCACCTTCACCTTCACCTTCACCTTCACCTTCCCTTCACCTTCCCTTCACCTTCCCTTCACCTTTCCCTTCACCTTCACCTTCACCTTCACCATCACCTTCCCCTTCACCTTCACCTTCACCTTCCCTTCACCTTCCCTTCACCTTCACCATCACCTTCCCCTTCACCTTCACCTTCCCTTCACCTTCCCTTCACCCTCACCTTCACCATCACCTTCCCCTTCACCTTCACCTTCCCTTCACCTTCCCTTCACCTTCCCTTCACCTTCCCTTCACCTTCCCCTTCACCTTCACCTTCACCTTCACCATCACCTTCCCCTTCACCTTCACCTTCACCCATCTACACACCCCTACAACCGCCACCCATAAATACATATATATAAGATACCCCCCCTGCGTCGCTAATGCTACTCCCACTTCTCTCCGAAAGCCGGAGAGTAGCAGGAGCAGCCCTCGCAACGCCCCCATGCCAGACTATTCGCCATCGCAGACAATACACCTAGGTGACCTAGGAGATTATCATGCGATGCCCAGGGTGCACCGGCCCCTCCCATTGCCGTTCCTCTGGACGTATCCTCGGGACTGACAATGGGGGAGGCACACGAGGAGGTTGTCTGACCTAGCACCCCAACCTAACCTAACCTTTTTTTTTTTTTTACATGTGGAAATGCAATTACGCATTCCCTCCTATCCCGGGGGGGACCAGAGGGGTATGTGGGACTCCCCGGCGGCGGCCGGTATACCCACTAAAACCACATGATGCTTTCGCACGGTCGCATAGCCGGGGTCGCGGGAACGCATAAAGCATACTTCCGCGACGTCCCGGCGCGACTTGGCCTTGCGGCCTCCTCACGGCCTTTCGGCCAGGCGCTGCGTTGAAAAACACAGCACCTTCCACACGAGCCATGTGTTGGGCGGCAGACTCCCCCGAGTCCGCCACCCAGGCTCAAGGCCGGCCACCGGCCCCACTAGCCAGTGGCCAGCCAATAGTCGGACAAGTGACAACAAAGCCATCAAGAGACAGCAGAGCTGTCACTCGTCCAGCCAGTATGGGTTGAGTGGGCCCGCCGCTACCGAGCCAAAGGCCCAGCCGCAGCCTCCCTCCCCTCCCTCCTCACGGTGCCGTCACCCGAGAAGTGGGCTGCCGCTACCGGACCATAAGCCCAGCCGCAGCCTCCCTAACCTAACCTAACCTAACCTAACCTTTTTTTTTTTTTTTTTTTTTTTACATGTGGAAATGCAATTACGCATTCCCTCCTATCCCGGGGGGGACCAGAGGGGTATGTAGGACTCCCCGGCGGCGGCCGGTATACCCACTAAAACCACATGATGCTTTCGCACGGTCGCATAGCCGGGGTCGCGGGAACGCATAAAGCATACTTCCGCGACGTCCCGGCGCGACTTGGCCTTGCGGCCTCCTCACGGCCTTTCGGCCAGGCGCTGCGTTGAAAAACACAGCACCTTCCACACGAGCCATGTGTTGAGCGGCAGACTCCCCCGAGTCCGCCACCCAGGCTCAAGGCCGGCCACCGGCCCCACTAGCCAGTGGCCAGCCAATAGTCGGACAAGTGACAACAAAGCCATCAAGAGACAGCAGAGCTGTCACTCGTCCAGCCAGTATGGGTTGAGTGGGCCCGCCGCTACCGAGCCAAAGGCCCAGCCGCAGCCTCCCTCCCCTCCCTCCTCACGGTGCCGTCACCCGAGAAGTGGGCTGCCGCTACCGGACCATAAGCCCAGCCGCAGCCTCCCTCCTCTCAGGGCGGACACCCGAGGGTCGGGCAGCCGCTACCGAGCCGAAGCCCAGCCGCAGCCGCCCTCCCCTCACTCCACACGCCCCAAGGGGCTGGCACCCAAGGGGTGGGTCCGCCGCAGCCAAGCCATAGGCCCAGCCGCAGCCTCCCTCCTCTCGGGGCCGTCATCTCAGGGGTGGGCCCGCCGCTACTCACGCAGCCTCCCTCCCCTCCACGTGGTGGGTCCGCCGCGTCCAGGCCGAGGCCCGGTCGCAGCCCCCCTCCTCGTCCCCAATAGGGCAGGTCCGCCGCGTCCGAGCCGAGGCCCGGTCGCAGACTCCCTCCCTTCCTCACGCCAGGCATTCGCCATCGCCGACAATACATCTAGGTGACCTAGAAGATTATCCTGCGATGTTCAGAATGCACCGGCCCCTGCCATTGCCGTTCCTCTGGACGTATCCTCGGGACTGACAATGGGCTTCGAGGGGTGGGCCCGCCGCTACTCACGCAGCCTCCCTCCCCTCCACGAGGTGGGTCCGCAGCGTCCAGGCCGAAGCCCGATCGCGCTCCCCCTCCCCATATGTCCCCATAAGGGTGGGTCCGCCGCGTCCAGGCCGAGGCCCGGTCGCAGCCCCCCTCCCTTCCCCACGCCAGACTATTCGCCATCGCCGACAATACATCTAGGTGACCTAGAAGATTATCCTGCGATGCCCAGGGTGCACCGGCCCCTCCCATTGCCGTTCCTCTGGACGTATCCTCGGGACTGACAATGGGATGAGCACACGAGGAGGTTGTCTGACATCAGCACCCCAAATGAATATTATTGGAGGCGCCGGGTATCGATCCCGGTACCTCTCACATGCTAAGCGAGCGCTCTACCATCTGAGCTACGCCCCCTATAACCTTTTTTTTTTTTTTTTTTTTTTTTTTTTACGTGGAGAAATGCGTTACGCATCCCCACTCGCCCGGGGGGACGAGTGGGGTATGTGGGACTCCCCGGCAAAGTGCCGGTATACCCACTAAAACTCCACGGTGTGTCTTCTCCGTCGCATGTGCCGGGGTCGCGGGAACGCAAAAGCATACTTCCGCGACATCCCGGCACGACGTCGGCCTCTCCAGGCCTCCTCTTAGGCCAATATGGCCTGGTGCTGTGTTGGCACACTTCCAACACAGCACCTCCTCACGAGCCCTATGCGGAACGGCGGACTCCCCCGAGTCCGCCGCCCGGGCTCTCATCAACGACCACTAATTAGTGGCCATTGGGGTCACCAGCGCGGCCTCTCCAGCCGCGGCAGGGTGGGTGGGCTTTGACTGGGCTGTGGGCCTAGTCGCAGCCTTCCTCCTTCTCCTCCTTGCGGTCTTTGCGCGAGCGCAAGCCCGCCCGCCCATCTTATGCCCGGCAGGTTGTTTCGCCGCGTCGCATACCAAGCAGTGCGGCGCGGCGTTACAACCGCCGGACTTATGGCCGGGTTGTCCGCAACGGAAGCAGGTGCTCCCGTGGTCGACCTCCGACTTGCACTGCTCCCTAACGTGCCCCAGAGTGAGGCACTTGAAGCAGCGCATCGGTCGCGGTTCCAGCAGCTGCGGGTGTACCGACGACCATCCGATCAGGAGGCGATCGACTGCCACTAATTTCTTGGCAGCGGCCACAGGGCAGCTGACAAGAATTGCGCCGAGACCGGACTTGCCTCGGCGCACTTCTCCCGCCTTTATAGCGGGGAGGGGGCACTCGCCAACTCGCGAGACCACGGCCATCACCTCAAACGTTCCGACCGAGTCATCCAGGCCCGAGATGCGCAGAGTTGCGCACTTCTCCGGCCTGGAGACTCGGACGTCCTCCGCTTTCAGCACCTGCTGCAGTCTTTCCGCGAGCAGGTTCGCCTTTTCCGCGCTGGTGGCGCCGGGCAGCACCAAGAGGCGCGCCCCGGTTGCCGCCTTCTTAAATCCCAGGGACTGGATCCCCAGACTTTCGAGGTCTATTTCTTTCTTCGCCTGCACCAGGATGCGACGCCCCTAACCTAACCTAACCTAACCTTTTTTTTTTTTTTTTTTTTTTTTTTTTTACAAGGGGAAATGCGTTACGCATCCCCTCTCGCCCGGGGGGACGAGAGGGGTATGTGGGACTCCCCGGCAGAGTGCCGGTATACCCACTAAAACCCCTTGGTGTGTCACACAATCGCAATGCCGAGGTCACGGGTACGCGGGACGCATTCTTCCGCGACCTCGGCGCGACGACGGCCTCATCAGGCCTCCTCTTCGGCCAACAGGCCAGGTGCTGTGTTGGCACACTTCCAACACAGCACCTCCTCACGAGCCCTATGCGGAACGGCGGACTCCCCCGAGTCCGCCGCCCGGGCTCTCATCGATGACCACTATCCAGTGGCCATCGGGGTCTCCTGCGCGGCCTCTGCCGCCGCAGGGTGGGTGGGCTGCGACTGGGCTTTGGGCCGAGTCGCAGCTTTCGTCCTCCCTTTCCTCCTCCTTGCGGGCCTCGCGCCAGCGCACGCCCGCCCGCCCATCTTGTGCCCGGCAGGTTGTTTCGCCGCGGCGCACACTAAACAGTGCGGCGCGGCGCGACAACCCTCGGACTTATGGCCGGGTTTCCCGCAGCGGAAACAAATGTCCCCGTAGTCGACCTCTGCGGTACACTGCTCCCTAACGTGCCCCAAGGTGAGGCACTTGAAGCACCGCAGAGGTCGCCTCTCCAGCATCATTCGATGCACCGTCGACCACCCTATGAGAAGGCGGTCGACGTCCATAATCCGCTTGGCCGCGGCAATTGGGCAGCTGACCAGGACTGTGCCGAGGCCGGATTTGCCCCGGCGCACCTCCCCCACATCCATCGAGTTGGGAGAACACTCGCCAACTCGCTCGAGCTCGTCCCAAACCTCGAACTGACCGACTGAGTCGTCCAGGCCCGAGATGCGCATAGTTACGCACTTCTCCGGCCTGGAGACCCAGACGTCATCCTCGTTGAGGGCCTCCCGCAGCTTTTGAGCCAGCTGGTCGGCCTTTTCGCCGCTGGTGGAACCGGGCAGCACCAAGAGGCGCGCCCCTGTCGCAGCCTTTTTAAAACCTAGGGACTGGATGCCCAGGCTCCCTAGGTCGACCTTCTCCTTGGCCAGCTTGAGGATGCGGGCGTAGGTGATGCCCCTTTTCTCAGCGTCGGGCTGTAGTTTTAAGGCTACAGCCGACGTGGTAGGGGGCTTCAGCTTCAGCTTTTTCGCCTTTTTCGGCCTCGCTGGCCGACTGGCCGGCTGGCGGGCGGGAGCGGAGCCCTTGGCGGGCTTGGCCTTTCGCCGGGAGACCACTGTCCAACCCTCACTAGTGGGTGTCGGTGGTACCGGGCCACTCGCTTCTCCCTGCACGGGATTAGCCGCCGTGGCCTGTCTCCTCTTCTTGGGCCCCTTCCTTCCCTTCGTTCCTTCCCGCGGAACAGTGGGACGGACTGGTCCGGAGACCGGAGCCGCATCTTGCGCCATTGGTGGGGCCGGAGCCGCATCCTGCGCCATAGGTGGGGCCGGTTGAGTGATCGGCCCAGCCTTTTTCCTGGGGGCAGCCCGTGGGGCAGCCCTTGCTAAGACCCCAGAGTAAGGAGTCCTCGTCTCGTCCATGCTGGTCCTATCAGACGCCAGCGGAGGGCGTAAACGCACCTCCGGCAGCAGTCTATCTGCCAGCCCCTCAATCCGAGCATTGATCATGTTCCCCACCGCCTCGATTATCGAGCGTTTCATCTCCTCGGGCTCATACGGAGCACTCGAGGGATGGGGAGCCATGGTCTCTGCTTGGCGTTCTTGCGTCCGCCGCAAATCAGCCCGTAATGTGGCTAATTCGCCGCGGAGCTCGTTCACCTCCGCTTTGAGACGGTTATTATCCGCCGCAAGTTTCGTAGTCTCTACGGAGACCGACGATCTACTCAGCGCCTCAACGGCGTCTTTTATTGCGGCCGCCGCATCTTTGAGGGCCCTTACGTAGGTGCCCTTAAGATTCGACGACTTGCCGGCGACTTGAGTGATCACATTCACCTGCTGGAGAACCTGATCCCTCAACTCGCCGGCCGTCAGTCCCTCTTCAGCCGAGGTTTCGGAGAGGCGAGTCGACCTCAGAAGATAGGACTCCCGTGCCAACTCCGCCACCTCCTTCTCAGCCTGGAGCTCCATCGCCGCGCGCTCCGCGGCGACGAGCTCGGCCTTAGCCTGGGCCAGACCGACATACTCCCCGGTCGTCGGTGGCCTTCCTCTTCCTCGGGGGGCGCCGGTGCACTTCGGGATAGCGTGGATTTCACTCCCGCTGCCCGACCGTGACCGGTCTGCCCCCAGAGATTCCTTTTTTGGAAGGAAACGTCCCGCTGAGTCCCTTGCTTGAGCAGGGGAGGAACGTCCTCGTCCGCCTTTTCCAAGCCGCACCTTAAGTGCGGGGCGGGTGTCACTGTCCGACGAGCTAGCGCTCAAGTCGACATCCTTGGTACGTCTTGGGCGCTTACGCCCATCTTTACGTGAGGGTCCATCCGTGCTGTCTGGTCTCGAGGCTATGGAGACGTCAGTGTCAGACATTGCCGACTCCATATCCTCGGACCGCATCGCCTCTTCATAGGCGGCCGTCCACTCCTTCTGCGCTTCCGCAGCAGAAATTTCCTCCACGCTTGCAGAGCAAGCCCTCTTTCCTACGTCAAAAACCAATCGCAATGTTTGTCCGTTGTTCGCGCCAGAGTCGTCAGTTGCACTTGCGTGCAAGGTATCGGTTGCCCCCCCCGTATACGTGGGGCGATCAGAACCCGAGGGCTCCGTAAGGGCTTTTTGTCCAGCCGCTTTCGCGACTGGTACCCTCCCGGGGAGTTTTTTTGCCTTTACCTTTGTTTCCATTTTTGTTTGCCTTGGTTTTTATACTGGCCAAGGCACCCAGTTTCCCCTCCCCCCCAGCGCTAATGACGGGGTTTAGCCCCCCCGCCTGCCAGCCTATCGGCACGCTCGACCTTCAGCATTGGGCATCTTTCATACATCACGCAATCACCCACACTTAAAAATATATACATATATAAATAATACCCCCCCCTGCGTCGCTAAGGCTACTCCCACCCCTCTCCGAAAGCCGGAGAGTAGCAGGAGCAACCCTCGCAACGCCCCCGTGCCAGACTATTTGCCATCACCGACAATACACCTAGGTGACCTAGGAGATTATCGGTGATGCCCAGGGTGCACCGGCCCCTCCCATTGCCGTTCCTCTGGACGTATCCTCGGGACTGACAATGGGATGAGCACACGTGGAGGTTGTCTGACATAGCACCCCTTTTTTTTTTTTTTTTTTTTTACATGTGGAAATGCATTACGCATCCCCTCATGCCCCGGGGGGGACGAGAGGGGTATGTGGGACTCCCCGGCGGCGGCCGGTATACCCACTAAAACCACATGGTGAAATCCTCACGGTCGCTTGTGCCGGGGACACGGGAACGCTTGCGCATACTTCCGCGAACCCCGACGCGACTGCGGCCTTTCGGCCTCGTCCAGGCCTTGCGGCCAGGCGCTGTGTCGGACCACCAAACACAGCGCCGATCCTCACGAGCCCGGAGTGGTACGGCGAACTCCCCCGAGTCCGCCGCCCGGGGCTCAGCGCCGACCGCCTGCCACACCAGCTGGCGGTCAGCAGTCCTCCCGGGTGACAGCAAGCTGCCCCCCGGTCGGCCTCTTCACCCGAAAGGGTGGAAGGTGGGTCCGCCGCGTCCAAGCACAAGGCCCGGTCGCGGCCCCCCTCCCTTTCCTCACGCCCCTTGCGGGGCCGAGGGGTGGGCCCGCCGCTACTCACGCAGCCTCCCTCCCCTCCACGAGGTGGGTCCGCAGCGTCCAGGCCGAAGCCCGGTCGCGCTCCCCCTCCCCATATGTCCCCATAAGGGTGGGTCCGCCGCGTCCAGGCCGAGGCCCGGTCGCAGCCCCCCTCCCTTCCGCTACCCCTTGCGGGGCTGCCCGAGTGGTGGGTCCGCCGCGTCCAAGCACGAGACCCAGAACCACGGCCTCCCTCCTCCCGGGCGTCCTCCACGCGGTGGGTCCGCCGCGTCCAGGCCGAGGCCCGGTCGCAGCCCCCCTCCTCGTCCCCAACAGGGCAGGTCCGCCGCGTCCGAGCCGAGGCCCGGTCGCAGACTCCCTCCCTTCCACACGCCAGGCATTCGCCATCGCCGACAATACATCTAGGTGACCTAGAAGATTATCCTGCGATGTTCAGAATGCACCGGCCCCTGCCATTGCCGTTCCTCTGGACGTATCCTCGGGACTGACAATGGGCTTCGAGGGGTGGGCCCGCCGCTACTCACGCAGCCTCCCTCCCCTCCACGAGGTGGGTCCGCAGCGTCCAGGCCGAAGCCCGGTCGCGCTCCCCCTCCCCATATGTCCCCATGCCAGACTATTAGCCATCGCCGACAATAACCCAGGACAACCTGGAAAATTATCGACGATACCCAGGGTGCACCGGCCCCTCCCATTGTCGTTCCCACAGGCGAACCCGATGGGACTGGCAATGGGAGCAGGCACACGAGGAGGTTGTCTGACCGCGCCACCCCACCCCAACCTTTTTTTTTTTTTTTTTTTTACATGTGGAAATGCATTACGCATTCCCTCCTATCCCGGGGGGGACCAGAGGGGTATGTGGGACTCCCCGGCGGCGGCCGGTATACCCACTAAAACCACATGATGCTTTCGCACGGTCGCATAGCCGGGGTCGCGGGAACGCATAAAGCATACTTCCGCGACGTCCCGGCGCGACTTGGCCTTGCGGCCTCCTCACGGCCTTTCGGCCAGGCGCTGCGTTGAAAAACACAGCACCTTCCACACGAGCCATGTGTTGAGCGGCAGACTCCCCCGAGTCCGCCACCCAGGCTCAAGGCCGGCCACCGGCCCCACTAGCCAGTGGCCAGCCAATAGTCGGACAAGTGACAACAAAGCCATCAAGAGACAGCAGAGCTGTCACTCGTCCAGCCAGTATGGGTTGAGTGGGCCCGCCGCTACCGAGCCAAAGGCCCAGCCGCAGCCTCCCTCCCCTCCCTCCTCACGGTGCCGTCACCCGAGAAGTGGGCTGCCGCTACCGGACCATAAGCCCAGCCGCAGCCTCCCTCCTCTCAGGGCGGACACCCGAGGGTCGGGCAGCCGCTACCGAGCCGAAGCCCAGCCGCAGCCGCCCTCCCCTCACTCCACACGCCCCAAGGGGCTGGCGCCCAAGGGGTGGGTCCGCCGCAGCCAGGCCATAGGCCCAGCCGCAGCCTCCCTCCTCTCGGGGCCGTCATCTCGGGGGGTGGGCCCGCCGCTACTCACGCAGCCTCCCTCCCCCTCCACGCGGTGGGTCCGCCGCGTCCAGGCCGAGGCCCGGTCGCAGCCCCCCTCCTCGTCCCCAACAGGGCAGGTCCGCCGCGTCCGAGCCGAGGCCCGGTCGCAGACTCCCTCCCTTCCTCACGCCAGGCATTCGCCATCGCCGACAATACATCTAGGTGACCTAGAAGATTATCCTGCGATGTTCAGAATGCACCGGCACCTGCCATTGCCGTTCCTCTGGACGTATCCTCGGGACTGACAATGGGCTTCGAGGGGTGGGCCCGCCGCTACTCACGCAGCCTCCCTCCCCTCCACGAGGTGGGTCCGCAGCGTCCAGGCCGAAGCCCGGTCGCGCTCCCCCTCCCCATATGTCCCCATAAGGGTGGGTCCGCCGCGTCCAGGCCGAGGCCCGGTCGCAGCCCCCCTCCCTTCCCCACGCCAGACTATTCGCCATCGCCGACAATACATCTAGGTGACCTAGAAGATTATCCTGCGATGCCCAGGGTGCACCGGCCCCTCCCATTGCCGTTCCTCTGGACGTATCCTCGGGACTGACAATGGGATGAGCACACGAGGAGGTTGTCTGACATCAGCACCCCAAACCTAACCTAACCTAACCTAACCTAACCTAACCTAACCTAACCTAACCTAACCTAACCTAACCTAACCTTTTTTTTTTTTTTTTTTTTTTTTTTTAACGTGGGGAAATCCTCATGGATACCACACCGCCACGGGGGTGACGATGTGGTTATGCCGGACTCTTACCGGCTAAAACCCCACGGTCCGCCCTCACCGCCTTTGAGTGGGACGCCACAGGATCGCACATGGCATACTACTGTGGCGCCCCGGCGGCCGGCCTGGTTTGGTTCCCAGGCCGCAGACATCAGGAGGGGTGCCTGTTATCAACAGGCACCCTCCGTCGGGGGGACTTTGTGTGGGCAGGTGGTCCCCCGACCCCCTGCCCTAGTCCCCTTCGACGTCCTCCTCTTACGGCGGGGGAAGGAGATGCGCATAGTGCCTTCTCCGTCTCCCCCGCCGTGCTCTTCGGAGCGGGTCGGCTTGGGCATCTCCCTCCCTGACCCGCTCCGCGGCCTCCTTTTGCGCCATGATGGATTCGCAAAAGGAGGCCATTGCCACCCAGCACCTCTCGCTGCTGAGCATGGCTGCCACCACGCTCTGCAGCGAGAGGTCCCTCCCCACGACGCTGACGAGGTCGTGCCTCCTCGGCCCCCAAGCCACGCACTCCTCCAGTGTGTGACGCACCGTGTCCACCGGTGCGCCACACGCGTGGCAGATTGGGGTCGGCTCCCGCCCCGCGATCTGGTGCAGGTACTTACCGAAGCACCCATGCCCGGTAAGTACCTGCGTCAACCTGTAGGTGAGGGCGCCGTGCCCCCTCCTCAGCCAGCCCGCCAGATGGGGGCGAACCGCCTCCACCGTCTCGCGGCCATAGGCAGGGGACACCAATTGTTCCCCCCACCTTCGCACCACCTCCTCTTGGCTTTGTCGCCTCAGCCGCCGCACCGTATCCCAGTCGGGCACAGCGCCCCTCGCCCGCTCCTCGGCACGGTAGCGGTAGACCACCTCCAGGACCTCCGCCTGCAATTCCCATGGCGGGTCCCCCGCCAGGAGGGTGGCCGCCGCCCAGGATACCGTCCTATATGCCCGTATGGCCCTCACCGCTATGACCCTCTGCGGCCTCCGCAAGAGGATCTTATTCTCGGCGGTGAGGGCGTCTGCCCAGATGGGGGCCCCGTACAGCGCCATACTCCGGATTATTCCGGAGTATAGGCGCCTACACGTGGACTTGGGCCCCCCCACGTTGGCTGGTTTGGTTCCCAGGCCGCAGACATCAGGAGGGGTGCCTGTTATCAACAGGCACCCTCCGTCGGGGGGACTTTGTGTGGGCAGGTGGTCCCCCGACCCCCTGCCCTAGTCCCCTTCGACGTCCTCCTCTTACGGCGGGGGAAGGAGATGCGCATAGTGCCTTCTCCGTCTCCCCCGCCGTGCTCTTCGGAGCGGGTCGGCTTGGGCATCTCCCTCCCTGACCCGCTCCGCGGCCTCCTTTTGCGCCATGATGGATTCGCAAAAGGAGGCCATTGCCACCCAGCACCTCTCGCTGCTGAGCATGGCTGCCACCACGCTCTGCAGCGAGAGGTCCCTCCCCACGACGCTGACGAGGTCGTGCCTCCTCGGCCCCCAAGCCACGCACTCCTCCAGTGTGTGACGCACCGTGTCCACCGGTGCGCCACACGCGTGGCAGATTGGGGTCGGCTCCCGCCCCGCGATCTGGTGCAGGTACTTACCGAAGCACCCATGCCCGGTAAGTACCTGCGTCAACCTGTAGGTGAGGGCGCCGTGCCCCCTCCTCAGCCAGCCCGCCAGATGGGGGCGAACCGCCTCCACCGTCTCGCGGCCATAGGCAGGGGACACCAATTGTTCCCCCCACCTTCGCACCACCTCCTCTTGGCTTTGTCGCCTCAGCCGCCGCACCGTATCCCAGTCGGGCACAGCGCCCCTCGCCCGCTCCTCGGCACGGTAGCGGTAGACCACCTCCAGGACCTCCGCCTGCAATTCCCATGGCGGGTCCCCCGCCAGGAGGGTGGCCGCCGCCCAGGATACCGTCCTATATGCCCGTATGGCCCTCACCGCTATGACCCTCTGCGGCCTCCGCAAGAGGATCTTATTCTCGGCGGTGAGGGCGTCTGCCCAGATGGGGGCCCCGTACAGCGCCATACTCCGGATTATTCCGGAGTATAGGCGCCTACACGTGGACTTGGGCCCCCCCACGTTGGGCAACAGTCTTCCCAGTGCGGCAGCCGCGGCCACAAGTTTTGGGGCGAGCTGGGCGAAGTGTGCCCGGAATGTCCAGCGACCGTCCAGCACAAGGCCCAGATACCGCATCTGGGCCTTCACCCTTATGCCCTCCCCCCGGACGACAATCTGTGCGCCGCGGGGAGGCCCCCTCCGCGGGCCATGGAAAAGGAGGGCCTCAGTCTTGTCCAAGGCTACCTTTAGCCCCAGCTGATGGACCCGCTCCACCACGAGCGAGGTCCCCACAGTTGCCCTCCTCGCGACCTCCTCCCAATTCCTCCCCCGAACCGTGACGAGGGTGTCGTCGGCATAACAAATCACCCTCATCCCGGGGAGGAGCGGCCCCCGAAGGAGCCAGTCGAAACCGATGTTCCACAGGGTGGGCCCTAGCACCGAACCCTGCGGAACACCGCGTTCCACCCGCCGCCGGCCCAGACCACCAGTCCTTCCCTCCCACACGACCTGGCGGTCCCGAAGGTATGCCATCAACAGCCTCCTAAGGTAGGGGGGAACTCCGTGATAACAGAGTGCCTCCCCCAACACCTCAAACGGAAGGCTGTTGAATGCATTGCGCACATCTAGCGAGACCGCCAGTACCACCTCCCCCCTTTCTACCGCCTCCTTGGAGAGGACCTTCAGTTGGTCCAGGGCGTCTATGGTCGATCGACCCGCCCTGAACCCCCACTGAGCTTCGGATAGACCGGGCCCCACCTCCTCGAGGTGCCGGACGAGACGGGAAACGACGATTTTCTCGAGGAGTTTCCCTACCTCGTCCAGCAGCACGATCGGTCTGTAGGCCGACGGCAGCTCCGGAGGTCGTCCCTCCTTTGGGAGGAGGCAAACCCTCCCCTCCTTCCATATCTTCGGGAACTGTCCAGACCGAAGGCACTCGTCGAACAGTTCCCGTAGTCGGCCCTTCAAGGATTTGGCAGCCAAATACACCACCGAACCAGGGACCCCATCCGGACCTGGTGCTCTCCTCCTTGTACGGAGACGGTCGAGGGCCATGTCTAGTTCCTCCTCCTCTATCAAAGGAGGAGCCTCCATAGCGTCTCCAGCGCTTACCGGCAGAGCCATCCTTGGAGGGGCAAAGTCCCCGGGGGCAGCCGGGAACAGCTCCTCCATAATTCGTCCGAGGAGGTCCGACGACAAGGTCTCCGTCGGGGGTGGACCCCGGCCTTGGAGCTTTTTCCGGGCAGCCCGGTAAGGACGACCCCAGGGGTCCCGGTCTAATCCCGCCAGGACCTCCTCGTCCGCTCGCTCCTTGGCCCGACAAATTGCCAACTGGAGCGCTTCCCTGGCCTGATAGAGGGCGTCTTTCAGACGAGCCTCAAGAGCCAGGTCCCGGCCGTTGTGCCTACGGCACCGCACATACTGCCTTCGCGCGGCACCGCAGGCCACCCTGAGGTCCCCGATCTCGGCGGACCACCAGTAGACCCGGCGGTAGCCGTGCCATCGCCGGGCCCTCGGCATGGCCGCATCACAGACCCGCTGCAATGCATCGCGCATGCGGCCTGCCAGCTCGTCTGCATTGGCACCCTCCACCCTGGAGGAGGCCCACCGCTGGACTATGGCCGCCTCACCTGCCAGCTCCTTGTCCAACCGGCTCAGGGCCCAACGCGGGAAGCTGCTGGCCCCTCTAGAAGGGTCGGCCTGTCCCGAGGAGGCGGAGGCGGAGATTCCGAACCGGACATATAAATGATCCGATAGGGTCTCCACCCCCGATTCCACCCTCCAGTCCATAATCCTACGTGCGATAGCGGGGGTGGCAAACGAAATGTCCACCACGGACCCCCCCGTATGCCGCACGCAGGTATGGACATCCCCCCTATTAAGGAGGGACAGGCCGCACAGGATCGCCCAGGTCTGGACGACCCTACCTCTAGGGTCCGTGGCGGGATTGCCCCACTCCTGGGCCTTAGCATTAAGGTCGCCGAGCACTACTGTGGGCCTCGGCGACCATCTGCAAATCGCAGCCCTGACGGAGTCAAGAAATATCTCGAACTCCGCCAGACTACGGTTAGGGGAGAAGTACACTCCCACTATCGCGTACTCCCCCCACCCCGCTACCACATATCCCGACCCCCTCTCTAGAGTTGAGAGGGGAACGTCAGAACCGGCCCTGGTGGTGACCGCCACCAAGCCATCCAAGTCCCCCGCCCAATGAGAGTAGGAGGGGACGTAGTATGGCTCACAGGCCACCGCCACATTCACCCCCCACTCCGCCATGGACTGCAAGAACAAGTCTTGAGCCCCGGCGGAGTGGTTCAGGTTCGCCTGGAGGAAACTGTTATGTCGTGATTGATTCATTCCGACATAACACTTTCCTCCCGCGCCTGCTGGCGTCCGGCCTCGGTGGCGGTCGTGGGTCGTGCGGCCGCCTTTCCTTTTTTGTGAGGGGGGTTACACAACGCCCCCCCCCCATCTGATGCCCAGCGGGTTTACCGGCTTCTGAACACACTGCACAATGTTCTGCAGCAGTGCACCCTGCCGCTTTGTGTCCTTCCCGGCCACAGCGGAAACACAGGTTTTGGCGGTCTACCTCCGACGGACACATGAGCCTGGTGTGGCCAAGTCCCAAGCACCTAAAGCACCGCATCGGACGCTGCTGCAGTGCCTCAACCTTGGCCGCACTCCAGCCGACCAGAACCTCACCGGCATCAACCAGCACCTTCGCCGCCGCTATCGGACACTGGACGACGACAGCGCCCATACCCCTCGGGCCAGCCCGCACCTCCCTAGCCTTGATCAGCTCCTCCGCGCAGCCACCAGCCTGCGCCACGGCAGCTACCACCTTCGCCTTGGTGGCCGCGTCATCCAGACCCACAATCCTGATGTCCACGCATTTTGTGGGACACACCACTTTGGCCATGCCCTCCAAGGCTGATCGGAGTCTACCTGCCAGCTGCTCAGCCTTTTCCGACGTCTGGCCCTTGGGCAACTCCAACACCCTCGCCCCAGTGGCTGCCTGACGGAATTTTAAGGACACGATGCCTAGTTCCGCCAGGTTAACCTTCTCCGCCGCTTTGGTCAAGAGTTGGGCATAGGTCACCCCGGCGGCGGCTGCATCCTCCTGTAAAGTAAGCACCACCGCCGCAGTACGGGGAGGGGTAAGCTTCGGCTTAGCCCGCGCAGTGGGTGCCTTTGGGACCGCCGCACTGACAGCCGGTTGTGGGGTCTTCTTCTTCTTGCCCTTTTTGGGCCTGACAACGAGAGTGAACTCGTCCTCCTGGCTAACGGAGACCGTTTCAGGCACTGGGGCCGAAGAACTCAAGACCTTAGCGGCCACTGACTTTTTAACGGGCTTAGCCCGAACCACTGATGGCCCAGGTCGAGCCCTGACCGGACCCTCCACCTCAGAAATGGGGGTATCCATCACCCGTCTTCCAGTCGCCGCCCGAGTTGACGGCCCAGGCTGGGCCCGAGCCGGACCCTCCACCCCGGACGACAAAACGTCCGACGCCCTCCTCTTATCCGCCGCCAGCGGCGGACGATGAACTACCGCAGGCAACAGACGCTCCTCTATCCCCTCAAATCGGGCGTTCATCATTACGCCGATGGAGCTCACAATGGAGCGTTTGAACTCCTCCAAAGCCTCCGTATCCAGCGTAGGCTGGGGAGGAGGTAAGGGCTTATTCGCCGCTACCATCGCCGACCTCATGGACTCAAACTCTCTGCGGTGGGCCCCCAGCTCGGCCTTCAGAGAGTCTATCTCCTTGCGGAGGAGCCCATTATCCCGCCTGAGACGACGAGTCTCCTCTGCCTCTGGCCTGGCCACCAAGACGTCGACGACCTCCTGTAAACCCGCAGCAGCGTCCTTGAGCCTTTTAACAAAAGGCCCCTGGAGATGCCCGGACTTCTTGGCTACCTCCAAAATTGCCGCTGCATTGCGACCGGCCAACGCCCGCAACTCCTCCGCTGAAAGCGTACCCGCATCAACATTGTCCCTAGATTCTGCCTCCGCAGGATCCAGAACAGGCGACTTAGACGCCTTACGGAATGCCTTCGCTCTGAACGCTTTGTCCAGGGCTTCCTCCCTGGCCTCCTCCTCCAGCTCTCTGAGCTCTCGTCTGGCTCTAGTGAGCCCCGATCCACGCATTGCACCGGCAGGCTTCC
This sequence comes from Pheosia gnoma, assembly GCA_905404115.1. NCBI lineage: Eukaryota > Metazoa > Arthropoda > Insecta > Lepidoptera > Notodontidae > Pheosia > Pheosia gnoma. The sequence goes on along the minus strand of FR989908.1, from coordinate 9,410,595 downwards.
CCCGCCGCGCAGTGGGCACCTTTGCAGCAACAATCTCCGTTTCAGAGTCTGAATCGGAGATTCCTGATTCAAACGGCCCCCACGTTCTTTTGCTCCCTCCCCTGACAATGCTTGAATCGGAGTCCATTGCTGGAACACCGATTCAAGCACTCACAAAGGACACACAGGCAACAAACACCGAAGAAACAACCAAAACACAACAAAACACAACCAAAAACCGGGACAAATGTCCCTAGCCGCACCGACTTTTGGGGCCCTAAAAAGGGCCTTCCCCCCACACACGAAGTGCAGAAGAAGTACCAAAAGCGATCAAACTAAACCTCCGAAACAATCAAAAAAAATGTGGCCAAAAAGACAAGCCCACCGGCAAGATTTGAACTTGCTATGGTACACGTTTGCCAAATGGGGTTTTGTCACTAGTTGGGGTGCCGCATCCAGGCCGAGGCCCGGTCGCAGCCCCCCTCCACTCCAGTGTTAGGGCAGGTCAGCCGCAGCCGGGCCGTCTGCCCAGCCGCAGCCTCCCTCCCTTCCTCACGCCCCTTGCGGGGCTGCCCGAGTGGTGGGTCCGCCGCAGCCGGGCCGTCTGCCCAGCCGCAGCCCCCCTCCTCTCAGGCATCCGTACGAGGGGTGGGCCCGCCGCTACTCACGCAGCCTCCCTCCCCTCCACGAGGTGGGTCCGCAGCGTCCAGGCCGAGGCCCGGTCGCAGCCCCCCTCCTCGTCCCCAACAGGGCAGGTCCGCCGCGTCCGAGCCGAGGCCCGGTCGCAGACTCCCTCCCTTCCTCACGCCAGGCATTCGCCATCGCCGACAATACATCTAGGTGACCTAGAAGATTATCCTGCGATGTTCAGAATGCACCGGCCCCTCCCATTGCCGTTCCTCTGGACGTATCCTCGGGACTGACAATGGGCTTCGAGGGGTGGGCCCGCCGCTACTCACGCAGCCTCCCTCCCCTCCACGAGGTGGGTCCGCAGCGTCCAAGCCGAAGCCCGGTCGCGCTCCCCCACCTCCTACGTCCCCATAAGGGTGGGTCCGCCGCGTCCAGGCCGAGGCCCGGTCGCAGCCCCCCTCCCTTCCCCACGCCAGACTATTCGCCATCGCCGACAATACACCTAGGTGACCTAGGAGATTATCCTGCGATGCCCAGGGTGCACCGGCCCCTCCCATTGCCGTTCCTCTGGACGTATCCTCGGGACCGACAATGGGATGAGCACACGAGGAGGTTGTCTGACATCAGCACCCCAAATGGGGTTTTGTCACTAGTTGGGGTGCCGCATCCGGGCCGAGGCCCGGTCGCAGCCCCCCTCCACATCAGTGTTAGGGCAGGTCCTCCGCATCCGAGCCGAGGCCCGGTCGCAGATTCCCTCCCTTCCTCACGCCCCTTGCGGGGCTGCCCGAGTGGTGGGTCCGCCGCAGCCGGGCCCTCTGCCCAGCCGCAGCCTCCCTCCTCTCAGGCATCCGTACGAGGGGTGGGCCCGCCGCTACTCACGCAGCCTCCCTCCCCTCCACGAGGTGGGTCCGCAGCGTCCAGGCCGAAGCCCGGTCGCGCTCCCCCTCCCCATATGTCCCCATAAGGGTGGGTCGCCGCGTCCAGGCCGAGGCCCGGTCGCAGCCCCCCTCCCTTCCCCACGCCCGGCTATTCGCCATCGCCGACAATACATCTAGGTGACCTAGAAGATTATCCTGCGATGTTCAGAATGCACCGGCCCCTCCCATTGCCGTTCCTCTGGACGTATCCTCGGGACTGACAATGGGCTTCGAGGGGTGGGCCCGCCGCTACTCACGCAGCCTCCCTCCCCTCCACGAGGTGGGTCCGCAGCGTCCAGGCCGAAGCCCGGTCGCGCTCCCCCTCCTCCTACGTCCCCATAAGGGTGGGTCCGCCGCGTCCAGGCCGAGGCCCGGTCGCAGCCCCCCTCCCTTCCCCACGCCAGACTACCCGCCATCGCCGACAATACACCTAGGTGACCTAGGAGATTATCCTGCGATGCGCAGGGTGTACCGGCCCATTGTCGTTCCTCTGGACGTATCCTCGGGACTGACCCCCCCCTTCACCCCCACCCCCACCCCACCCTCACCCTCACCCCCACCCCCACCTTCACCCTCACCTCCACCCCCACCCCCACCCCCACCCCCACCTTCACCTTCACCTTCACCTTCACCTTCACCTTCACCTTCACCTTCACCTCCACCCCCACCCCCCACCCCCACCCTCACCTTCACCTTCACCTTCACCTTCACCTTCACCATCACCCCCACCCCCACCTTCACCTTCACCTTCACCTTCCCTTCACCTTCCCTTCACCTTCCCTTCACCTTCCCCTTCACCTTCACCTTCACCTTCCCTTCACCTTCCCTTCACCTTCCCTTCACCTTCCCCTTCACCTTCACCATCACCTTCCCCTTCACCTTCACCTTCACCTTCCCTTCACCTTCCCTTCACCTTCCCTTCACCTTCCCCTTCACCTTCCCTTCACCTTCCCTTCACCTTCCCCTTCACCTTCCCTTCACCTTCCCTTCACCTTCCCTTCACCTTCCCCTTCACCTTCACCTTCACCTTCCCTTCACCTTCCCTTCACCTTCCCTTCACCTTCCCCTTCACCTTCACCTTCACCTTCACCATCACCTTCCCCTTCACCTTCACCTTCACCTTCCCTTCACCTTCCCTTCACCTTCCCTTCACCTTCCCCTTCACCTTCCCTTCACCTTCCCTTCACCTTCCCTTCACCTTCACCTTCACCTTCACCTTCACCCCCACCTTCACCTTCACCCCCACCTTCACCCCCACCCCCACCCTCACCTTCACCTTCACCTTCACCTTCACCTTCACCATCACCCCCACCCCCACCTTCACCTTCACCTTCACCTTCACCTTCCCTTCACCTTCCCTTCACCTTCCCTTCACCTTTCCCTTCACCTTCACCTTCACCTTCACCATCACCTTCCCCTTCACCTTCACCTTCACCTTCCCTTCACCTTCCCTTCACCTTCACCATCACCTTCCCCTTCACCTTCACCTTCCCTTCACCTTCCCTTCACCCTCACCTTCACCATCACCTTCCCCTTCACCTTCACCTTCCCTTCACCTTCCCTTCACCTTCCCTTCACCTTCCCTTCACCTTCCCCTTCACCTTCACCTTCACCTTCACCATCACCTTCCCCTTCACCTTCACCTTCACCCATCTACACACCCCTACAACCGCCACCCATAAATACATATATATAAGATACCCCCCCTGCGTCGCTAATGCTACTCCCACTTCTCTCCGAAAGCCGGAGAGTAGCAGGAGCAGCCCTCGCAACGCCCCCATGCCAGACTATTCGCCATCGCAGACAATACACCTAGGTGACCTAGGAGATTATCATGCGATGCCCAGGGTGCACCGGCCCCTCCCATTGCCGTTCCTCTGGACGTATCCTCGGGACTGACAATGGGGGAGGCACACGAGGAGGTTGTCTGACCTAGCACCCCTAAATGGGGTTTTTGTCACTAGTTGGGGTGCCGCATCCAGGCCGAGGCCCGGTCGCAGCCCCCCTCCACATCAGTGTTAGGGCAGGTCGTCCGCATCCGAGCCGAGGCCCGGTCGCAGACTCCCTCCCTTCCTCACGCCCCTTGCGGGGCTGCCCGAGTGGTGGGTCCGCCGCAGCCGGGCCCTCTGCCCAGCCGCAGCCTCCCTCCTCTCAGGCATCCGTACGAGGGGTGGGCCCGCCGCTACTCACGCAGCCTCCCTCCCCTCCACGAGGTGGGTCCGCAGCGTCCAGGCCGAAGCCCGGTCGCGCTCCCCCTCCCCATATGTCCCCATAAGGGTGGGTCGCCGCGTCCAGGCCGAGGCCCGGTCGCAGCCCCCCTCCCTTCCCCACGCCCGGCTATTCGCCATCGCCGACAATACATCTAGGTGACCTAGAAGATTATCCTGCGATGTTCAGAATGCACCGGCCGCTCCCATTGCCGTTCCTCTGGACGTATCCTCGGGACTGACAATGGGCTTCGAGGGGTGGGCCCGCCGCTACTCACGCAGCCTCCCTCCCCTCCACGAGGTGGGTCCGCAGCGTCCAGGCCGAAGCCCGGTCGCGCTCCCCCTCCTCCTACGTCCCCATAAGGGTGGGTCCGCCGCGTCCAGGCCGAGGCCCGGTCGCAGCCCCCCTCCCTTCCCCACGCCAGACTACCCGCCATCGCCGACAATACACCTAGGTGACCTAGGAGATTATCCTGCGATGCGCAGGGTGTACCGGCCCATTGTCGTTCCTCTGGACGTATCCTCGGGACTGACCCCCCCCTTCACCCCCACCCCCACCCCACCCTCACCCTCACCCCCACCCCCACCTTCACCCTCACCTCCACCCCCACCCCCACCCCCACCCCCACCTTCACCTTCACCTTCACCTTCACCTTCACCTTCACCTTCACCTTCACCTTCACCTCCACCCCCACCCCCCACCCCCACCCTCACCTTCACCTTCACCTTCACCTTCACCTTCACCATCACCCCCACCCCCACCTTCACCTTCACCTTCACCTTCCCTTCACCTTCCCTTCACCTTCCCTTCACCTTCCCCTTCACCTTCACCTTCACCTTCCCTTCACCTTCCCTTCACCTTCCCTTCACCTTCCCCTTCACCTTCACCATCACCTTCCCCTTCACCTTCCCTTCACCTTCCCTTCACCTTCCCTTCACCTTCCCCTTCACCATCCCTTCACCTTCCCTTCACCTTCCCCTTCACCTTCACCTTCACCTTCCCTTCACCTTCCCTTCACCTTCCCTTCACCTTCCCCTTCACCTTCACCTTCACCTTCACCATCACCTTCCCCTTCACCTTCACCTTCACCTTCCCTTCACCTTCCCTTCACCTTCCCTTCACCTTCCCCTTCACCTTCCCTTCACCTTCCCTTCACCTTCCCTTCACCTTCACCTTCACCTTCACCTTCACCCCCACCTTCACCTTCACCTTCACCCCCACCTTCACCCCCACCCCCACCCTCACCTTCACCTTCACCTTCACCTTCACCTTCACCATCACCCCCACCCCCACCTTCACCTTCACCTTCACCTTCACCTTCCCTTCACCTTCCCTTCACCTTCCCTTCACCTTTCCCTTCACCTTCACCTTCACCTTCACCATCACCTTCCCCTTCACCTTCACCTTCCCTTCACCTTCCCTTCACCTTCACCATCACCTTCCCCTTCACCTTCACCTTCCCTTCACCTTCCCTTCACCTTCACCATCACCTTCCCCTTCACCTTCACCTTCACCTTCCCTTCACCTTCCCTTCACCTTCCCTTCACCTTCCCTTCACCTTCCCTTCACCTTCCCCTTCACCTTCACCATCACCTTCCCCTTCACCTTCCCTTCACCTTCCCTTCACCTTCCCTTCACCTTCCCCTTCACCTTCCCTTCACCTTCCCTTCACCTTCCCTTCACCTTCACCTTCCCTTCACCTTCCCTTCACCTTCCCTTCACCTTCCCCTTCACCTTCCCTTCACCTTCCCTTCACCTTCCCTTCACCTTCACCTTCCCCTTCACCTTCACCCCCACCTTCACCTTCACCTCCACCCCCACCCTCACCTTCACCTTCACCTTCACCTTCACCTCCACCCCCACCCCCACCCTCACCTTCCCCTTCACCTTCACCTTCACCTTCACCTTCACCTTCACCTTCCCCATCACCCCCACCCCCACCTTCACCTTCACCTTCACCTTCACCTTCCCTTCGCCTTCCCTTCACCTTCCCTTCACCTTCCCCTTCACCTTCACCTTCACCTTCACCATCACCTTCCCCTTCACCTTCACCTTCACCTACCCTTCACCTTCCCTTCACCTTCACCATCACCTTCCCCTTCACCTACACCTTCACCTTCCCTTCACCTTCCCTTCCCTTCACCTTCCCCTTCACCTTCACCTTCACCTTCACCATCACCCCCACCTTCACCTTCACCTTCACCTTCACCTCCACCCCCACCCCCACCCCCACCCTCACCCTCACCTTCACCTTCACCTTCACCATCACCTTCACCTTCACCTTCCCTTCACCTTCCCTTCACCTTCCCTTCACCTTCCCCTTCACCTTCACCTTCACCTTCACCATCACCCCCACCCCCACCTTCACCTTCACCTTCACCTTCACCTTCACCTCCACCCCCACCCCCACCCCCACCCTCACCCTCACCTTCACCTTCACCTTCACCATCACCTTCACCTTCACCTTCCCTTCACCTTCCCTTCACCTTCCCTCCACCTTCCCCCTCACCTTCACCTTCACCTTCACCATCACCTTCCCCTTCACCTTCCCTTCACCTTCCCTTCACCTTCCCTCCACCTTCCCCCTCACCTTCACCTTCACCTTCACCATCACCTTCCCCTTCACCTTCACCTTCACCCATCTACACACCTTTATAACCGCCAGCCTATAAATACATATATATAAGATACCCCCCCTGCGTCGCTAAGGTTACTCCCACCACTCTCCGAAAGCCGGAGAGAAGCAGGAGCAACCCTCGCAACGCCCCCGTGCCAGACTATTTGCCATCTAGGTTGCAAAATGTAAAAAGAGTGTATATAGTAATGTAAAGATGTAAAGAAGAGAGAGATATAATGTAAATTGTAAAAAGTAAAAGTAAATTTAAACAGTCACACAAACATACAAGTGGCGACACCTGTGTCAAATGGTGGAACTTAATTGTTCCTACAAGTAGCGACACCTGTGTCAAATTGGTGGAACTTTATCGTTCCTACTGGTGGCAACACCTGTGTCAAAATGGTGGAACTTAATTGTTCCTACAAGTAGCGACACCTGTGTCAAATTGGTGGAACTTTATCGTTCCTACTGGTGGCAACACCTGTGTCAAAAAGGTGGAACTTAATTGTTCCTACAAGTAGCGACACCTGTGTCAAATTGGTGGAACTTTATCGTTCCTACTGGTGGCGAAACCTGTGTCAAAATGGTGGAACTTAATTGTTCCTACAAGTAGCGACACCTGTGTCAAATTGGTGGAACTTTATCTTCCTACAAGTGGCTACACTCGTGTCGGCCGACGGACTTTTTTGCCCGTACTAGCGGCGCCTCCCGTGTCTGATAGTTCAACTACAGACCGTAAGATGGCGTCGCGAAGTGGGCGCGGCTTAAGGCCGGCCAGTGCTGCCCTGTCTCGGGTGGCGAGGAGCTAAACTATTTTATTCTAGGACGTACGTTTTATTTTTCAGGTGTTCCCGAACCAGAGGGAGCGAAGCGGAGGGCCAGATGATGGGTAAGTATATGGTAGGTATTTGTTACTTTGCTCTCCACTAACACTACTCTCTGTTTCAGGTTCAGCAGCTTGGGGTCGTCGGTCAACACAGGTGAGTCCCGGTAGGTCAAATTACTCAAAGTACAGAGGGAATTCCCCTATTCTGTTTTATTATTACTTGGATGCACTCAAAGGAGTACTCTCCGAGTTATTTTAGGTACTCAATACCTTTGTCACAATAAGGTACGAGTAAAATATCGCGAGATATAATCAGTGTGTCTTGTCAGTTGGCTCAAATTTGGCCAACAACACGTAGCGCCGCCCGTGTCGGATAGCGAAACTGTATATGGTCAAGACAGCGTCCGGAAGTGGGCGTAACGTGGGCGTGGCTACGGATACCACTAGTGCTGCCCCCTTGTGTCGGGTGACACAAACCTTCGGTACCGGCCGAGGTATAGGTCTTCCCGGGATAGTAATCCGGGGTTGAACGCTGTCTTAGCCCAATCCACTGTGTTGTCCGCGGCTCTATGTCCCTGTTCCCGGTAGTCGCCGACCTCTGAGCGACCCGAGGCTTGTAATTGGTGTGATTATTGATTTACTTATTGGTTCAGCTACTTGCCGCTAGGGGCAATAGGTCAAGCTCGGGTCGGTCAGTGGGCGGGGCCCGGAAATGCCAGGACAGCGTCAAAGTTCTAGAAGGTTCTATGGGTTTTTCCCCATCCGACCCTAGATGGCGCGACGGGTATGATGATGTGTTTCGGGTTTGGAGTCCCGTATCTCCTAAACCCGTCGGAATTCTCCCGGTCTCTCACCGCGGGGAATCGTTTTGGGGAGTCCTCCTCCGACTCAACCCAAAAGATCCGCGCACAATGTCGAAACAAAAAAGTAGCTTTTCAACTTACGTAATTATTTTCAGAACTTAGATTGTCAATAGAATTTAAACTGCTGGACAGATTTGTCCAAGATTTTCAAATTGTGTAGTGCCTGAGGGGCCCCGTCCAAAAACAATCCGTATATGCTGCTTATCAGTCCAAATCTTGAAACATAAATGTTTGAAACTTTCACTGATTTTACAGGTTTCAAAACTCAAATATCTTAAAAACCACTTATCTCAGTCCAGTCTTCAGAGTGCCTCCGGGGCTCTAGTGATGTCCCGCAGCTGGCTGGACAGCTGGTTGGTGCCGGGCTGCCAAAATGGGAGTTTTTGGCCACGCCCAAAATTGTTGTTGTGGCTGTTTTCTCGGCTGCTGATGGTCGCAGGAATTCCAACTTAGCCTTGGAAGTTGGGGGCGCCGAAGGCGCTCCTGATGGCACTTTAATATATTGGGGTTGCCGGTTTAGTTTAGGCGGCGTAAGCACTTTTATGGTGAAACTTAGGAAAAATTTTGTTATTTTTGTTGTCACTCTCACTACACTTGTTTCGGGCTGAAAGTTTTCACACTCCCGGGTGCGCTGGTTCACTGCGCAACTTTTGATGTATCGTTCGTCACAATGCGATTTGAAAAACCTTTTATTTAGATTTAACGAACGTTACACTTGATAAATTTTCGCGGAGCGGTATTTCGTAGCTCGAGACGCGTGCTTTCGGGTCAGCGGGCCGGGCGCAACTCAACCTTTTTTTTTTTTTTTTTTTTTTTTTTTTTACATGTGGAAATGCATTACGCATCCCCTCATGCCCCGGGGGGGACGAGAGGGGTATGTGGGACTCCCCGGCGGCGGCCGGTATACCCACTAAAACCACATGGTGAAATCCTCACGGTCGCTTGTGCCGGGGACACGGGAACGCTTGCGCATACTTCCGCGAACCCCGACGCGACTGCGGCCTTTCGGCCTCGTCCAGGCCTTGCGGCCAGGCGCTGTGTCGGACCACCAAACACAGCGCCGATCCTCACGAGCCCGGAGTGGTACGGCGAACTCCCCCGAGTCCGCCGCCCGGGGCTCAGCGCCGACCGCCTGCCACACCAGCTGGCGGTCAGCAGTCCTCCCGGGTGACAGCAAGCTGCCCCCCGGTCGGCCTCTTCACCCGAAAGGGTGGAAGGTGGGTCCGCCGCGTCCAAGCACAAGGCCCGGTCGCGGCCCCCCTCCCTTTCCTCACGCCCCTTGCGGGGCCGAGGGGTGGGCCCGCCGCTACTCACGCAGCCTCCCTCCCCTCCACGAGGTGGGTCCGCAGCGTCCAGGCCGAAGCCCGGTCGCGCTCCCCCTCCCCATATGTCCCCATAAGGGTGGGTCCGCCGCGTCCAGGCCGAGGCCCGGTCGCAGCCCCCCTCCCTTCCGCTACCCCTTGCGGGGCTGCCCGAGTGGTGGGTCCGCCGCGTCCAAGCACGAGACCCAGAACCACGGCCTCCCTCCTCCCGGGCGTCCTCCACGCGGTGGGTCCGCCGCGTCCAGGCCGAGGCCCGGTCGCAGCCCCCCTCCTCGTCCCCATCAGGGCAGGTCCGCCGCGTCCGAGCCGAGGCCCGGTCGCAGACTCCCTCCCTTCCACACGCCAGGCATTCGCCATCGCCGACAATACATCTAGGTGACCTAGAAGATTATCCTGCGATGTTCAGAATGCACCGGCCCCTGCCATTGCCGTTCCTCTGGACGTATCCTCGGGACTGACAATGGGCTTCAAGGGGTGGGCCCGCCGCTACTCACGCAGCCTCCCTCCCCTCCACGAGGTGGGTCCGCAGCGTCCAGGCCGAAGCCCGGTCGCGCTCCCCCTCCCCATATGTCCCCATGCCAGACTATTAGCCATCGCCGACAATAACCCAGGACAACCTGGAAAATTATCGACGATACCCAGGGTGCACCGGCCCCTCCCATTGTCGTTCCCACAGGCGAACCCGATGGGACTGGCAATGGGAGCAGGCACACGAGGAGGTTGTCTGACCGCGCCACCCCGGGCGCAACTCAACCTAACCTAACCTAACCTTTTTTTTTTTTTTTTTTTTTACATGTGGAAATGCATTACGCATTCCCTCCTATCCCGGGGGGGACCAGAGGGGTATGTGGGACTCCCCGGCGGCGGCCGGTATACCCACTAAAACCACATGATGCTTTCGCACGGTCGCATAGCCGGGGTCGCGGGAACGCATAAAGCATACTTCCGCGACGTCCCGGCGCGACTTGGCCTTGCGGCCTCCTCACGGCCTTTCGGCCAGGCGCTGCGTTGAAAAACACAGCACCTTCCACACGAGCCATGTGTTGAGCGGCAGACTCCCCCGAGTCCGCCACCCAGGCTCAAGGCCGGCCACCGGCCCCACTAGCCAGTGGCCAGCCAATAGTCGGACAAGTGACAACAAAGCCATCAAGAGACAGCAGAGCTGTCACTCGTCCAGCCAGTATGGGTTGAGTGGGCCCGCCGCTACCGAGCCAAAGGCCCAGCCGCAGCCTCCCTCCCCTCCCTCCTCACGGTGCCGTCACCCGAGAAGTGGGCTGCCGCTACCGGACCATAAGCCCAGCCGCAGCCTCCCTCCTCTCAGGGCGGACACCCGAGGGTCGGGCAGCCGCTACCGAGCCGAAGCCCAGCCGCAGCCGCCCTCCCCTCACTCCACACGCCCCAAGGGGCTGGCACCCAAGGGGTGGGTCCGCCGCAGCCGGGCCATAGGCCCAGCCGCAGCCTCCCTCCTCTCGGGGCCGTCATCTCAGGGGTGGGCCCGCCGCTACTCACGCAGCCTCCCTCCCCCTCCACGCGGTGGGTCCGCCGCGTCCAGGCCGAGGCCCGGTCGCAGCCCCCCTCCTCGTCCCCAACAGGGCAGGTCCGCCGCGTCCGAGCCGAGGCCCGGTCGCAGACTCCCTCCCTTCCTCACGCCAGGCATTCGCCATCGCCGACAATACATCTAGGTGACCTAGAAGATTATCCTGCGATGTTCAGAATGCACCGGCCCCTGCCATTGCCGTTCCTCTGGACGTATCCTCGGGACTGACAATGGGCTTCGAGGGGTGGGCCCGCCGCTACTCACGCAGCCTCCCTCCCCTCCACGAGGTGGGTCCGCAGCGTCCAGGCCGAAGCCCGGTCGCGCTCCCCCTCCCCATATGTCCCCATAAGGGTGGGTCCGCCGCGTCCAGGCCGAGGCCCGGTCGCAGCCCCCCTCCCTTCCCCACGCCAGACTATTCGCCATCGCCGACAATACATCTAGGTGACCTAGAAGATTATCCTGCGATGCCCAGGGTGCACCGGCCCCTCCCATTGCCGTTCCTCTGGACGTATCCTCGGGACTGACAATGGGATGAGCACACGAGGAGGTTGTCTGACATCAGCACCCCAACCTAACCTAACCTAACCTAACCTAACCTTTTTTTTTTTTTTTTTGTCAGGGGGGAAAATGCCTAACGCATGCCACCCCGCCGAGGGCACGGCGGGGTGGGTATGTCCGGCTTGCACGGACTAAAAACCCCCCTGGTGTCCTTCTACTGCCTTGCCGGAGTCACGGGATCGCTTGCGCATTCACTCGTTACTCCGGCGGCCTCAAACCGCCTTGCGGTTACCTTCTTTTGGGAAGGGCCTTTTATGGCCTTCCTTCCTTCTTATAGGGGGGCGCACAGGACACCGTGCGCCGCCGCCTTCGTCCACTTAATGGTGACAGGCTGCCCTACCCATCACCCGCGGACCTATGACTTACGGTGGGCGTAAATCGTTGTTGCGCGCCCTACGGCGCCCATGTCGTCTCTGTCGGGAGGGGAGCAGGCTGTTCGCTTCCCTCTCCCGCTCCGCTATCTCTTTGGCCGTAATTACAACCTCACAATATGTGAGGACAGCCTCCCACACCTGTTCATCCTCAACCATTCGCCGAACGACGATAGGGAGTGTGAGTTCCTCCGAGCCTATTACCGCGGCAACGTTTTGCCGCTCCTCCTCCCAGGCCGGACAGTGCTGCAACGTGTGTTGCGCCGTGTCCTCCGGCTCCGCACAATGGTGGCAGTTCCCTACGGGCTCACGCCCGATCTGACACAGGTACTTCCCGAAACAACCGTGTCCGGAAAGTACCTGTGTCAGACGAAAAGTGAGGACGCCATGCCGTCTTTCGAGCCATTGCCGAAGAACTGGTGCAATGGCGGCAATGGTGTTAAGTCCGGCTCTAGGTTGAGCGAGAATCTCACTCCACTCGTTATATACTGCCTCCTGCAGTTCCAGTTTCTTGCGACGGGTGTCGCAGTTCTCGTTTGTGGCCTCCTTGCTCCAGCTGTATAGGAGCGCTGTGGCCTTGCCTTCAAGATGCCACGGAGGCGTACCGGCCATTAAAATGGCCGCATCAAAGGATATAGTCCTATAGCCTCTTATTATTCTTATGGCCATGGCCCTCTGAGGTGGTCTGAGGGATGCGGCAATATGGGGCGAAGCATTGCACCCCCAAATGGGAGCGCCATACATGGCCATAGATCGAATGACGCCTGTGTAGAGGCGTCTACACGAAGCGTCAGGTCCTCCTAAATTAGGCAGCACTCGGGAGAGTGCCGCCGCTGCTCGAATTAGCTTAGGCGCCAGTAGATGGAAATGACGCCTGAATTCCCACTTGGGGTCAAGAACCAATCCGAGATATTTCATACTCGACCCGACTGAGATTCGGGCCCCTCCGACGGTGATGTACGAGTTGGGTGGTGGCGCATTACGAGGCCCATGAAATAGCAGGGCCTCTGACTTATCCAAGGCCACATTGAGCCCCAACCTACGAATTCTCCCAACGACTTGAGCTACACCGGCGGTAGCTTTTATTGCCGCCTGTCTATAATTGCCTGCTCGGGTTGTAACTAGCGTGTCATCGGCATAGCAATATAATGCCACTCCGCTCAACAACGCTCCGCGCAGCACCCAATCATAGCCGATGTTCCACAGGAGCGGCCCGAGGACCGAACCCTGTGGAACACCGCATGATACCTCTCTTCGGCCCCAGTTGCTCTGAGCCGGGTAAATAATGGCCCTCTCGGCCAGATACGCCTTGATTGTGCGGCGGAGATATAATGGGACCCTATGATATGAAAGGGCCTGAATAATGCACCTCCAGGGTAGGGTGTTAAAAGCGTTGGCGATGTCCAAAGACACCGCCAAGACCACTTCACCCCGGGTCACCGCCTCTGTCGTCATAGATTTGACACTCGTGATCGCATCGATCGTAGAGCGTCCACGTCGAAATCCAAATTGGTTGTCCGCTAGGTTCGGCCCCACTGTATTTAGATGGCTGACGAGGCGGTCTGCAATCACCTTCTCCAGGATTTTGCCCGCCTCGTCCAGCAAGACAATGGGTCGATATGCGGACGGGGAATCTGCCGGCCGTCCTTCCTTCTTTATAAGAACCAGCTTGCCTATCTTCCACAGCTGTGGGAATGTGCCCTGTTCTAAACATGCCGTCAACAGCCTCCTGAACCTAGGCCCTAAGATCTTGAGGGCGGCGACCAGTACCCGACCCGGTATTCCATCAGGTCCAGGGGCCGTATTTCTCCCTTTCAGTCGTCTCACCGCTATATCTAGCTCTTCCTCCGTTACTGAGGGAGCGTTGTCTTCATCTATGCTGACAGAGTGCTGCGCCATAGGAGGGGGGATGAAGTTGTCCTCTCTGCTGGGAAATAAGCCACTCAGTATACTGTCGAGGAGTAGGGGGCGTATAGTTTGGGTCAGTGGGGGTTCCCACTGACGCAACTTGCCTCTCACCATTTTATAGGGGCGACCCCACGGGTCACTATCGAGCTCAGCTAGGAGTTCCTCCCTGGCACGTATTTTAGCCTGCTTTATGGCCATCTGCAGGATCTTCTTAGCCTGTCTGTAGAGCTCGTACAGCTCAGCTTCTCGACTGGCGGCATTTTGGGCCTGTCTTCGTCTCCTTCGATGCCGGGTGTACCGGCGGCGCGCAGTAATGCACGCTCGGCGAAGCCGCGCAAGCTCCTGCGACCACCAGTACACCTGGCGTCGGGGCGGTCTACGAGTAGCTCGCGGCATAGCCGCATCGCAGATGGTAGTCATTGCGTTTTTAACCCAGTTCGCTTCCTCTTCTATCATAATCTGCCCACCAGGTGCAGGGGCCCATGCCTGTATAGTTATCTCCTCGGTCAGTCTCTCCCAATTCATTCGGTTGATAGCCCACCGAGGGCATTGGTCTCCTTGACTCGCAGTAATAGGGCGGTTAGAGATAAGGTTGGAGACGCTGAAACGGATATACCTATGATCCGACAGCGTCTCCACCCCCTCTACAACTCGCCAACTGCGGACGCGTCGTGCTACACTATGACTGGCAAATGAGAGGTCCACTATTGAGCCTCCCCCTCGCCGCACACATGTGAGCGTTGAGCCTCTATTGAGAATGGACAGCCCTAGCTCTAAAGCCCATTGCTCCAATAGACTTCCTCTACTGTCATTCGATGTTGAGCCCCATGCCTGCGACTTGGCGTTAAAATCGCCTAGCAGTAGAACGGGGCGTGGATGTGTCCGCGATATTAGGGATCCCACCTGTTGAAGGAACCTCTCAAATTCACTGAGGGGACGGTTTGGGGAGAAGTACACCCCTATAACTGTCTCCTCACCAATGTGTGCAGAAACAAACCCCGAGCCTCTCTCAATGTGTTCGAGTGGTGGGGATCCTGTGGACCTTGCTGAAAATAAGGCTACTAGGCCTTCTGTGTCTCCCGCCCAACCAGGAGTGGATGGAACAAAATATGGTTCAGAGACCGCCGCCACATTAATAGACCACTCTGCCAGACTCTGAATCAAAAGGTCCTGAGCTCTGGCAGAGTGGTTTAAATTTGTCTGCAAAAATAAAATGTCTTGGTCCATTAATTAGCATCCATATTCTGTTCCTCCACTTCCGCTTGATTAGCGGGTGCTGTTGGTGTTGGACCAATTGGTTTCACCAGTGGCACTCCTTTGCCTTTGGGCTGGGGCTGAGC
The DNA here is from genome assembly GCA_905404115.1 of Pheosia gnoma. Lineage (NCBI taxonomy): Eukaryota > Metazoa > Arthropoda > Insecta > Lepidoptera > Notodontidae > Pheosia > Pheosia gnoma. The sequence goes on along the minus strand of FR989908.1, from coordinate 9,395,519 downwards.
TGCGGGACAGTCCTTACCACCCGTGAGATGACTCGCCGGTTTGTTTTTCCCCGCACAGATCAAACACTGCACTTCGGACGTGCATGACTTCGCCTTGTGGTCCGACTGCCCGCAGCGGAAGCAGCGGTTGCTGCAGTCAACACCAGTGGGGCATCGAACCCCAGTGTGGCCATCTAGGAGACACCTGTAACACTTCATAGGCCTTGACTTCAACAGCCTGGCTTGCGCCGAGACCCAGCCTACCAATAGTCTGCGACCGTCTGTTACCTTTAGGGCAGCCGCAACCGGACAGCTAACAATCGCAGAACCGAGTCCCTTAGGTCCCTGTTTTATTTCCGTCGACTTGACCTGTTCCTGGGGACAGTCCCCAGCTTTGGCTACTGCGGCCACCAGCTCCTCTTTAGAGACTGAATCGTCGAGTTCAGTGATTCGTAGATCCGCGCATTTAGTGGGGCGAGAGATACGGACATCCTCGCCAGCTAGCGACGTCTTAAGTTTTTCCGCTAGCGCGTCCGCCTGAGCCCCGCTTGATGCACCTGGGACTTCCAGAAGTCGGGCACCCGTTGCTGTAAGCTTGCAACGAAGCCCTGAAATGCCCAGTTCATCCAGTTTGATGCTCGCTTTAGCATCATTCAAGACTGCGGCGTATGTAACACCCCGTTCCTGTGCCGCCGGCGTCAGTGTTATCACCACTGCCGTAGAGCGGGGAGGGCGGGGTCTTGACTTTCGAGCTCTTTTAGCCGTCTTCTTTGCCACATTCTTCGCCTTCTTTTTTGCACCCACTGTCTGCCACTCTCCCTCCTTATTGGCCGAAGGGGCTTGCGTCACTGGAGCTGTATCCTTCTCCATTATCTCCTTCTTCTTCTTCTCTATCTTCTTCTTCTGTGTAGCCTTTTGCTTACCTGATGTTGTTGGCGTCGGCACAAGTGCAGGTGATGGTACTTGTGCGGCCCTTCTTGGTTTCTCGGCAGCCGCTGATCGTGCCGAGGAGGCCACTTCCGCAAATGAGGGCAGTAAATCTGCCGCCTCTTCTCTCCTATCAGAGGCCAGTGAGGGCCTGAGTATCTTACCTTCCAAAAATGACACCCTGGTGAGAACCTTTCCAATCTCTTCTCTAAAGAGATCGGCCAGATTAGGTTCCTTGTCTTGAGAGTGCGAATTACTCTCTTTACGTCGTCGGTCCTTCAGCGTATTCATTTCCGTCTTCAGCTCATTCATTTCTCTGCGGAGGTCTTCCATCTCTTTCTTTAATCTAGTGTTCTCCGACTGTAAACACTTCGTCTCATCTGTTGTTGATCGCTGCATAAGCTCCTCCACGACTTCCTGTATTGAGCCAGCTGCAGCTTTCAGTGCCTTTTGGCTCGTTCCTTTAAGACCTTTGGATATTTTGGCGACGGTTTTAATAGCCGCTACCGAGTCCTCAATCTTCTTCCTCAGGTCACTAGCAGGTAAGTCCTCTGTCTCTATGTCCGTTGTAGAGGTGAGCGAGAGACGTGAACCACTATTCTGCGCCAAACGTCTCGCCGCATCTGCCACCCTTTTTTCATCTTCTGCGATGCGAACCTTCATGTAGGAGGCTCTTTCCGCTGCCTCAAGATCTTTCTTCGCCTTCAACAGTCCCACGTATTCTCCGGTAGTAGGGGGTCGTCCCCTCCCTCTTTTAGTATTTTTAAGTGCCTTAGCTGCAGGCAAGTCCTCTCCGCTAGAAGCAGATTTGCTTAGCTGGCTTTCTCCTTCTTTATTGCGCCGTCGCTTACGCCAGTATCTGGTCTGGATAGACCCACTACCAGCGCTAGATACGCTTATCATATCAGCTCCATCTGATAAATCATCCGCCACCTCACCTTCATCAATTTGTGTTTTGTTTTTGTTTTTTAATATGTCCATCTTTGTTCCCACGAGTGAGAGGGATAAAAGGTCAGTCCGGGGGTTGCCCTCTGCTACCCGAACAAGCCTATTTACGCCAGGGGGGCGGCCGGTACCCTGGGATGGGGGTTTTTTACCGAGGTTTCTCCTCCGCGGGACTCCGCGTATCTTCTCCTTGGAAGGAGGGTTGGACCTTTTAAAGTGGATGCCGACCACTTGGCTAGCCGGTTAAGGCTAGCCCCCGTTTCCGCATCATCGGCCGCGAGACATGTTCCACGACGCCTCCGCTAGAACTACGGGATCGCCCGGTGGCGGCCGAAGCCGCGTGCGCCTGGCAAACGCACCGCACGAATCACACCGTCCCCTTTCGGGAACTTCCTTACATACATCACGCTTTCACCACTTCGCCCATTTACCCACACTTATCCACCAACCTTAATATATATTATAAACATAATACACCTCCCTGCGCCACTAACGACGCCCCCGTGATTTTTGCAGGTGGTTATCTCCACCGGAACGACATGGGAATTGTGAAGGAAAGGAAAAGGATAGAGCAAGTCTGCATCGCCAGTCAACTCTCAGAAGAGAGAAGTACCAGGAGCAGACCCGCCCTTTGAGGTTATGGGAGAGGAAAAGGAATAAAGGAAGCCCGGTGGCGGCCGAAGCCGCGTGCACTTGGCAAACACACCGCGCCGTGTCAGACTATTCGCCATCGCCGACAATAACCCAGGAAAACCTAGGAGATTGTCGACGATGCCCAGGGTGCACCAGGCCCTTCCCATTGCAAGTCCCACAGGCGTACCTGATGGGACTGGCAATGGGAGAGGCACACGAGGAGGTTGTCTGACCTAGCACCCCAACCTAACCTAACCTAACCTAACCTAACCTAACCTAACCTAACCTAACCTAACCTAACCTAACCTAACCTAACCTTTTTTTTTTTTTTTTTTTTTTTAAAGGAGGAAAAATGCCTACGCATGCCACCCCGCCGAGGGCACGACGGGGTGGGTATGTCCGACTCGCACGGACTAAAAAAAACCCCCTGCTTCCTTCCACTGCCTGATGCCATAGCTGCGGGATCGCTTGCGCATGCTAACCTAACCTAACCTAACCTAACCTTTTTTTTTTTTTTTTTTATAGGAGGAAAAATGCCTACGCATGCCACCCCGCCGAGGGCACGACGGGGTGGGTATGTCCGACTCGCACGGACTAAAAAACCCCCTGTTGTCCTTCCACTGCCTGTTGCTGGAGCTGCGGGATCGCTTGCGCATGCTCTTCGCGGCTCTGGCAGGCCTTGGTCCGCTACGGACCTCTTCTTTAAGCTTCTAGCCCTCTGTCTTCTGTGGTGAGTGCGGGCGCGTGGAATCACGCATCCGTCTCCTTCTTGGGCCGTTGCTGGTCGAATGACGGGTTGCCCTCCCCGTCACTCGCAGGCCTGGACTTACGGCGGTCGCAGATCAGCGGCTGCGTGCGCTCTGCGGCGCCTGCCCGGGCGTCTTTGACGGAACGGAAGCAAGGTGGTCGCCTCCCGTTCCCTTTCCGCTTCTTCCTTTGCCGCCATCACAGTCTCGCAGAATGAGACGACGGCCTCCCAAGCGCTCTCGTTGCGGACCATTAGTCCGACGACTGATGGGAGCGTAAGGTCCTGTGTTTGTAGTGTGGCACATAGACCACTCCTCTCCTGAGCCCATGTAGGGCAGTCCTGTAGGGTGTGCTCGGCGGAGTCCCTAGGGTCCCCGCAGTGGTGGCACTCTTCCGTCTCCTCGCGCCCGATCCGGCACAGATACCGCCCGAAACATCCGTGACCTGACAGTACCTGTGTCAGACGGAACGTAAGGGTGCCATGCTGTCGACTCGTCCAATCCCCGAAGACAGGTTGTATCGCGGTGACAGTGTTATGCCCGGCTACAGGATGGGCAAGATGTTCTTCCCATGCCTCGACAGCTGCTGTCTGCAGCTCCTTCCTCTTCCTGTCGACTTGGTCGAAATCGTATGGCCGGTTGTCCAGTAGCGCTTCTCGTCGCCATTTATATAATAGCGCAAGCGCTTTGGCCTCCAGTGGCCAAGGTGGCGTGCCGGCAAGTAGTGTAGCCGCATCGAACGATACGGTTCGGTAGGCTCTGGCCACCCTCACCGCCATCGCGCGTTGCGGCCTGCGTAGGAGGGCAGTGTTTTTGCCCGTCAAGTTTTCAGCCCATATGGGGGCCCCGTAAAGGGCCATGGACCTGACAATTCCGGTAAATAGCCTTCTGCAGGCAGCGTTCGGGCCGCCTAGGTTCGGCAGCAGAGATGATAATGCCGCCGCAGTGCCCAGTAGTTTTGGAGCAAGCTTCTTAAAGTGCTGCTCGAAACGCCACCTGCCATCCAGCAGTAACCCTAGATATTTTAGGGTAGGCCCCACATCTATACGCACACCCGCCACAATGATGTGTGAGTTTGGGGGTGGGGCGTTTCTTGCGCCATAAAAGGCCGTTGCCTCCGATTTATGAAGGGCCACTTCCAGGCCCAGCCTTCTGATTCGTCCAATGACCTGCGACACACCCGCCGTGGCTAGAAGAGCTGCCTGGCGATGGGAGCTGCCTCTCGCTGTCACCAATGTGTCGTCTGCGTAGCAGGTCACTGAGACTCCGTGCAGCAGGGCTCCGCGCAGAACCCAATCGTAGGCAATGTTCCACAGGGTCGGCCCAAGAACCGAGCCCTGTGGGACACCGCATGTTATGGTCCTCTGTGTCCACCCATCACGACCCGGATAAGAGATCGATCTAGTGGACAGATAGTCCTCAATAGTATTGCGGAGATACGCTGGCACCCGGTGGTACCTCAGCGCTTCTTCAATGCAGCTCCAGGGTAGAGAGTTAAAGGCATTGGCGGTGTCCAATGACACCGCCAACACCACGTGTTTCTGGGCTACCGCTTCTTGAGCGATTTCCCTTACTCGCATGATTGCGTCGATCGTGGATCTTCCGCGGCGAAACCCAAACTGGTTTGGATCGAGGTCCGGCCCAGTTTGGGACAGGTGCTCGACGAGTCGGTTCGCGATGATTCGCTCAAAGAGCTTCCCAGCCTCGTCAAGTAGGACGATCGGGCGATAAGCTGAGGGAGAGTCCGCGGGGCGTCCTTCTTTTCTGATCAGGACCAGTTTTCCCGTTCTCCACCGCAGTGGAAACTGGCCCTGTCGGAGACAGGCGGTGACGAAGACCCTGAAGCGGTCGTCCAGCTTCTTCAGACTCAGGACCCACGCACGGCCCGGTATACCGTCCGGCCCAGGGGCGACATTCTTGGCCCGGAGTCTCGCGATGGCCGCTTCCAGCTCCTCGCGCGTCACTTCAGGAACGATTCGATTTCCCGACTGGCTGTCCGGGTGCTGAAGCATCGGCGGCGGATTATGGTCCGACCCGTCCGGGAACAGTGCCGAGATGATTGCCTCCAGTAGGGCTGGTTGGAGACTTTGAGTAAGGGGCGGGGCCCATGGGCGTAGTTTCCCCCGAACCATCCGATACGGGCGCCCCCACGGATCTCGATCGAGGGATGCGATGAGTTCTTCGCGGGCCTGTTTTTTCGCCTCCCGAATGGCCTCTTGGAGGGTCTTCTTGGCCGTCCTGTAGGCTTCATAAAGCTCCGCCTCCCTTAACGCTGCGTTCTGTGTACGGCGGCGTCGTCTGCGGTGCCTTGCGTACTGGCGTCGCTTCGCCACGCAAGCTCGGCGTAAAAGGGCGATGTTTGGCGACCACCAGTACACCTGGCGCTTAGGTCTTCCGGGGCGCGCTCGGGGCATCGCCGCATCACAGATGCACGTGAGAGCCGAGCAAAGCCAGTCCGCTTCATGCTGCACGTCTATTTGCCCACTTGGAGCTGGACTCCAGGTCTGGACAATCAGGGCCTCCTGGAACGCTTCTTGGTTAAGACGGCTCAAGGTCCAGCGAGGACTGAGGTCTCTGGGGGCCGTCTGTGCAGGCCTGTCGGCGGTTTGGGCGGAGACAGCAAATCGGATGTAACGATGATCCGATAGCGTCTCCACCTCCTCCAGAACGCGCCAGCCTTGAACTCTTCGTGCCAAAGAGGGGGACGCAAAAGATAGGTCCACAATGGATCCACCCCCTTGACGGACACATGTGTAGACGGTGCCCCTGTTAAGAACGGCAAGTCCATTCTCCACGGTCCACTCCAACAGCAACTCCCCCCTGGCGTCCTCAGTGCGGCAGCCCCACGCCGGGGATTTGGCGTTAAAGTCCCCGAATATTAGAACGGGGCGTGGCTGAATCCGAGAGATTATTGCCCCCAGTTGACCCATATACGTCTCGAACTCGGAGAGATGTCGGTTTGGAGAGAAATAAACTCCCACAACCGTGAAGTCGCAAGTGTCCGCGACGACGTATCCTCGACCCCTCTGGATGTTATTGAGGGGCGGAAAGCCAACTGAACTGGCCGAGTATAGGGCCACAAGCCCGTCCTGGTCCCCCGTCCACCCAGCTGTGGTGGGAACGTAGTAGGGCTCCGACACGACCGCCAAATGTATAGACCACTCCGCCAGACTCTGGATCAGGAGATCTTGAGCCCTGGCACAGTGGTTCACGTTGGTTTGTAAGAGCCTTAAGTCCATTAAGCGGTGTCCATGGCTCTTTCCTCCATTCCTGAGCGCATTGCTGGGGCTGCCTTTTCAGGCTTCCGTGATGCTGCAGGGGGTGTCTTCTTGTGTGTCTTCTTGTGTTTGGCCTGGTTTGACCCGCATTCCTTACTTCCCACAAGATGCTCCGCGGGCTTGTTTGCCTCTGCACAAATGAGGCAGTGCGGTGTCGCTGTACACCCATCAGCTCTGTGACCAGTTTGGCCGCACCTAAAACAGCGCTGCTTTGAGTCGAAGGACGACGTGCATCGCGCTCCAACATGGCCATCCAGCATGCAGCGGAAGCATCGCACTGGTCTGGGCTTCAGCAACTGGACTGGAGCTGAGACCCATCCCACGAGAATCTTTTCGCCGTCCACAATCTTCTTCGCGGCACCAACCGGGCAGCTTACGATTGTTGTACCGAGGCCATTGGTCCCCCAACGGATCTCCCCAGCCTTTATTTCGCCCGAGGAACAGTCCCCGGCCTTAGCGAACGCCGCCACTACCTCCTCCTTGGAGGCGGAATCGTCAAGGCATGTGACTCGAACGCTGACGGTCTTCATTGGTCTGGACACGCGGATGTCTGCTTCTTGTAGTGTCGCCTTCAGTTTTTCGGCAAGTGCATCAGCCTTATCACCACTGGCGGCACCGGGCAGTTCAAGCATACGGGCCCCCGTAGCTGTCAACCTACAGCGGAGGCCAGATATGCCAAGCTCTTCTAAATTAATGGCCTCTTTAGCTTGGGTAAGAGCACCCGCATAGGAGACCCCTCTTTCTGCCGCACCAGGCTGCAGTGTGAGGACTACAGCCGAGGTTTTGGGTGGACGGAGCCTGTTCGCCTCCATCTTCTTTCTTTTATCCGCCTTTTTGCGCTTTTTCTTTCTCTTCTTAGACTTCCCAACAGTTTGCCATTCGCCCGACTTGGGCTTAGTGGCATCCTGACTGCCAGTTGTTGTCGCAGTTTGGGGAGTCGCTTTCTTCTTATTTTCGCCCTTAGTCGGTTTAGTCGGTTTAGTTTTCGACTGAGCCTGGGCATCCGTCACAGGTGGTGCTGCAGATGGAACTACAGGTGTGCACGGTGGAGCAGTCGTTTTCTCTGTGGCCCGCTTCGAAGACGCTTTTTGGGCATATGATGTTGTAGCAGCCTGCGTCGGTTTGGAGTCCGAAGCTAATGGGGGTCGTAGGATTCGACCTTCCAAAAACTGGACCCTGGCAAGTACCTTCCCGATCTCTTCTTTGAAGAGCCGGGCAAGGTCTGTCTGTTCCGTCTGTTCCGGTTGTGGCTTAGGGGTCTTCTCAACAGGACGCTCCTTCCTAATAGCTGATATGTCGGCCTTTAGTTCGTCCATCTCCTGACGAAGCTCCTCCAGCTGGGTCTTCAGTCGCTTATTTTCCCTCTGTAAGCGCTTTGTTTCGTCCGATGCTGAGCGTTGGAGCAGCTCCTCTGCCATCTCCATTATAGAGGTGGCAGCGTTTTTGAGGGTCTTCTGGCTGGTGCCCTTCAGACCCTTGCTGATCTTCGCTACCGTCTTTATTGCTGCCACTGAATCCTCCAGTTTTTTCTTGAGCTCAAGTGCGGTCAGCTCATCCGCATCAAGCTCTGACGATGCCAGCGACAGGCGAGAGCACCGAAAGTTGTCAGTGTTCCCGGCGTCCGCTAGACTTCGGTCAGCCTCAACGATCATTATCTCGGGCGAGGATGCCCGAGACAATGGCGTCGGTGGTCTTAGTCTTCCCTTCTTTTGACTCGGCTTTTCTTTCGGGGCTCGAGGCGTCTTCTCACTCGAGTCCGACCCTGATCCGCCTGTCTTCTCCCTGTCGAGTGCCGCGTAACTTCGCTTCCTCTCTAGGCGTGTTATTGTGTTGGCGCTATCTGCGCTTGCCACGCTCGCCATCTCCTCGTTATCGGACCTTAGGTCCACCTCCTTATTTGCGACTGTTGTTTTCGCAAAGAACGAAGACACAATCGTCTTTGCCGATCCGCTTGCAGAATCGTTGTTTTGTCCATTTTTCTTGCCAGAGTCGTCGGTTGCACTTGCGCGCGTGGTGTTGGGTGCCCCCCCCGTATACGTGGGGCGATCCGAGCCCGTGGGCTCAGTAAGGGATTGTTCTCCAGTCGTAACCGGTACCCTCCCGGGGAGTTTTTTATCCTTCACCGTGTTCATTGTTGTTGTGCCTTGATTTTTAGACAGGTCAAGGCACCCTGTTTCCCCTCCCCCCCAGCGCTAGTGACGGGGCTTAGCCCCCCCGCCTTTCAGCCTATCGGCACGCTAGACCTTCAGCATTGGGCATATATACATATACATAATAAATCCCCCCCTGCGTCGCTAATGCTACTCCCACTCCTCTCCGAAAGCCGGAGAGTAGCAGGAGCAGCCCTCGCAACGCCCCCATGCCAGACTATTCGCCATCGCCGACAATAACCTAGGTAAACCTAGGAGATTATCGGCGATGCCCAGGGTGCACCGGCCCCTCCCATTGCCGTTCCTCCGGACGTATCCTCGGGACTGACAATGGAATGAGCACACGAGGAGGTTGTCTGACATAGCACCCCAACCTTTTTTTTTTTTTTTTTTTTTTTTTTACAGGGGGAAAATGCCTAACGCATGCCACTCCGCCGAGGGCACGGCGGAGTGGGTATGTCCGGCTTGCACGGACTAAAAACCCCCTGGTGTCCCTTCTTCTGCCTGCGCCGGAGCCGCGGGATCGCTTGCGCATTCGCAGCGCTGCTCCGGCAGGCCTCGGTCCGCCTTGCGGACCCCTTCTTCTATGAGGGGCTGAGCCCTTCTTTCCTTCGCTGGGCGGACGTGTTTGACACAGAACACATCCGCCTCCTTCTTGGCCTGTGACTGGTCGGATGACGGGTTGCCCTCCCCGCCACCCACAGGCCCGACCTTATGGTGGTCGCAGGTCGTTTGCTGCGTACGCCCTACGGCGCCGCCCTACACGTCTTTGGCGAGAGGGGAGTGTGCTGGTGGACTCCCTCTCCCTCTCGGCTGTCTCCTTGGCCGTCATTACGGCCTCTGCGAATGAGGCTACTGCCTCCCAGGCTCTCCTTCCCTGAACCATAGCTTTGATCACGTTGGGAAGTGTGAGCTGTTGTCCTCCAAGTAAAGCGGTGACTTGGCTTCTCTGTTGTGCCCATTCCGGGCATTCTTGCAGCGTATGCTGCGCAGAATCTTGCGGGGCTCCGCAATGGTGGCATACCGGATCTGGCTCCCGTCCAATCCGGCACAGGTACTGCCCGAAGCAGCCGTGCCCCGAGAGCACCTGTGTCAGGCGAAACGAGAGAACGCCGTGACGCCTCCCGAGCCACTCCGTCAAAATTGGTTTTATGGCACCGATGATGTGGTGCCCGGCACTGGGGTGAGCGAGGGCTGCATTCCACGCCTCTACCATTGCCGATTGTAGTTCCGTCCTTGTCCGGTTTTGATGCGTCATTATTGGGAGCTCATCCTGGGTTAGCGCCTCTCGGCGCCACCGATAGAGCAGCGTCAAGGCTTCTGCCTCCATTGGCCACGGTGGCGTTCCTGCCAACAGTATGGCCGCTTCAAAAGAGATTGTGCGGTAACCTCTGATAGCCCTGATGGCCATTGCCCTCTGAGGCCTGCGCAAGAGCGCGATGTTCTTGGCCGATAAGTCTTCCGCCCACACGGGGGCTCCGTAGAGGGCAATGGACCGCACAATCCCTGTAAATAGGCGTCGACATGACGCGCTAGGTCCACCTAGGTTAGGCAGCAGGGACGACAATGCCCCTGCTGTTCTCATAAGTTTGGGGCTTAGGGACTTGAAGTGTGGGTGGAATGACCACCTACTGTCCAAAAGTAGCCCCAAGTACTTTAGGGTTTGTCCTATATTGATTTGCACACCCCCTACGACGATGTGAGCGTTCGGGGGTGGCGCATTTCTGGGCCCGTGAAAGGCAATGGCCTCTGTTTTATTCAGGGCCACTTCAAGGCCCAACCGTCTTATACGCCCGACGACTTGGGCTACTCCCGCTGTGGCCAGTACCGATGCTTGGTGATGGGAGCATCCCCTGGCGGTAACGAGGGTGTCGTCCGCATAGCAGGTGACGGCGACACCATGGAGAAGCGCCCCGCGAAGCACCCAGTCGTATGCGATGTTCCACAGGAGTGGTCCTAGGACTGACCCCTGTGGAACACCGCAGGAAATTACTTTTTCCTGTCTCCCTTCTTGACACGGGTACGTGATTCGCCGGTCGGATAGGTAGCTCCTTATTGTGCGACTTAGGTAGCCCGGGACCTGATGATAAGCCAGGGCCACCATTATGAAGTCCCAGGGGAGTGAATTAAAAGCGTTAGCGATGTCCAAGGACACCGCCAGCATCACTTCACCCCGAGACACAGCCTCCTTCGCTAACTTCTTTACCCTTAAGACCGCGTCAATGGTGGAGCGGCCCCTTCTAAACCCATACTGCTCTTCACATAGGTTTGGCCCCACAAGAGACAAGTGCTCGACGAGACGGTTGGCGATTATTCGCTCAAAAAGTTTACCCGTCTCATCGAGCACCACGATTGGGCGGTATGCGGAAGGGGAGTCTGCTGGTCGCCCCTCCTTCCGAAGAAGTACGAGTCTCCCCGTCTTCCACTCGCGGGGGAAACGTCCTTCCTGTAGGCATACACTGAAGAATGTCCTGAATCTTGGCCCTAGTACCTTAAGTGTCAAGGCCAGTGCGCGGCCGGGAACACCATCCGGACCGGGGGCTACGTTTTTGGCCTTCAACTTCTGGACCGCTACGTCCAGCTCCTCTTGTGACACTTCCGTGGATATACCGCTACTTGTCGGGTTGCCTTCAGCCTGGACCATCTGCGGAGGAGTTTGATCTGCTCCGCTAGGAAAGAGTGTGGCCAGAATAACCTCCAGAAGTTGTGGCTGGAGGGTTTGCGTGAGCGGTGGAGACCAAGGGCGAAGTTTTCCTCTCACCATCTTATAAGGGCGCCCCCACGGGTCGGCATCGAGTGTGGCAAGAAGCTCCTCGCGGGCTTGCTCTTTAGCCGCTTTTATGGCCAGCTGTAAAGCCTTTTTGGCTGACCTGTAGGCCTCATAGAGGTCAGCCTCTCTTGCCGCAAAGTTTTGCGTTCGGCGCCGCCTCCTGCGGTACCGAGTGTACTGGCGTCTAGCAGCGACGCAAGCGCGACGCAGCCACGCAAGCTCCTGCGACCACCAGTACACTTGTCGCCTGGATGGTCTGTTATTCGGCCGGATTCTGGGCATCGCCGCATCACAGATGGTGGTCAGGACAGATCTGAGCCAGGCCACCTCCTCCTGTATGTTGGTTTCGTCATTCGGCCTCGGAATCCATGACTGGACAATAGCGGCTTCTTTAAGGGCCTCTGGGTCCAGCAATTTGAGGCTCCAGCGGGGCCCCGGGTCACTTGGAGCCAGCTGCACAGGGTTGTTGGACGTTTGGGCGGAGACATCGAACCGGATATACCTGTGATCCGAAAGTGTCTCCGCCTCCACTACTACTCGCCAGCCGCGAACACGCCGCGCTAAGGTGGGAGTGGCGAAGGTGAGGTCCACAATAGAGCCACCTCTCTGCCGCACACATGTGAGCGTTGAGCCCCTATTGAGGATAACAAGTCCAAGTTCTAGGGCCCAGTCCTCCAGAATCTCACCCCTCGAATCCGCAGATGTTGAGCCCCAAGCCGGAGACTTCGAATTGAAATCCCCTAGGACGAGGATTGGGCGAGGATGAGTCCGACTGACCAGGAGACCTAACTGAGTCAAAAAGACCTCATATTCGGCTAGTGGCCGATTTGGGGAGAAATAAACCCCAATAAGAGTATTTTCCCCAATATCGGCAATAACGTAGCCCTGTCCCCTCTGGACATTTTCGAGGGGAGGGGAACCATTGGCCTGCATAGAGATTATGGCCACAAGGCCGTCGTTGTCCCCTGCCCATCCCGGTGAGGGAGGGACAAAGTAGGGTTCGGCCACTACCGCCACGTGTATTGACCACTCCGCCAAGGTCTGTAGTAAAAGATCCTGTGCTCTGGCGGAGTGGTTCGCGTTTGTTTGTAGGTATCTATGGGCTTGGTCCATTAAGAGACGTCCATAGATCCTTCCTTCTGTCCCGCGCTCTGTGCGGGTGCTGCCTGGAGTGGCCGCCCTGCTGCTGCTGTGGTCCACTTTTTGCTTTTAGGCTGTGTGGACTTGCAGTCTTTGCCTCCCGCAAGGTGGTTAGCAGGTTTTTTAGCCTCCGCGCACACACGGCAGTGTGGGGCCGCTGAACATGACTCCATTTTGTGGTCTGGTTGACCGCAGCGGAAACAGCGGCCGCTGTTGTCAATTGTCGAGGTACATTGCGCACCTATATGGCCTTCCAAAAGACAGCGGTAGCACCGCACGGGCCTAGCTTTTAGTAGCTGAACCTGAGCCGACACCCAGCCCACCAGCAGTCTATTGCCGTCCACCAGTTTCTTGGCTGCACTTACTGGGGCACTAACGATGGCCGTCCCAAGGCCTCTGGGCCCTTGACGTATATCGGCGACCTTAACGTCAATCGCTTGGCAACCGCCATCCTTCACTATTGCGGCCACTAACTCCTCTTTTGTTACAGAGTCATCCAGACCTGAAACGCGCATGTCTGCACATTTGTTGGGCCTGGATACCCGAATGTTTTCTGGCCCTAGGGCCACTCTTAATTTCTCAGCCAGCATGTCGGCCTTTGGGCCACTGGTAGCACCAGGCACCTCAAGCATGCGGGCCCCGGTGGCTGTCAACTTGCAACGCAAACCCGAGATGCCCAGTTCCTCCAGGTTAATGTTCTGCTTGGCCTGGGTGAGGACGCTAGCGTATGAAACGCCGCGTTTTTCACCCTCAGGCGTCAGTGTCAACACAACAGCCGTTGTGTGAGGTTGCCGAAGCCTAGCGGCTTCCTTCTCCTTCTTGGTAGCGGTTTTCTTGGCCGCTTTCTTCTTGGACTTTTTCTTTTTCTTTGCCTCTCCAACGACCTCCCATTCGCTATCTCTAGGTTTGGGAGCGGTCGGACTAGGCACTGCAGCGTCGGCACGGGAAGCTGATTTCTTCTTAAGCCTCTTCTTAGAAGATGGGGCGTTCGCTGCAGCCAAGGCTGGTAGTTCCTGCAAAGGCAGTGAGGACAGCGATGGTGCTGGAGCTTTCGCTGGAGTATCTTTTGCCACAGGGCGCGCCTTTTGCGCGTATGTGGTACTCGTCATGGTTGGCTCAGGTCTAGCGTCAGAGGCCAGAGGGGGTCGAAGGACCTTTCCCTCTAGGAACTGCACTCTTGACAGGACTTTTCCTATCTCATCTTTAAAGAGCTGAGCCAGGCTTGGTTCTTCCACCTGCTGGGATTTTGGTAGGTTTGTTGTCTTCTTAGGACGTTCCTTCCTTATTTCCGTCATCTCCGCCTTTAGTTCCGCCATCTCTTGGCGGAGCTCTAACATCTGTGCCTTTAGGCGGCTGTTTTCCTTCTGTAGGACTTTTGTCTCCGCAGACACCGTGCGCTGCAGGAGCTCTTCGGACATCTCGGCAATAACGCTTGCAGCGTTTTTAAGAGTTTTTTGGCTCGTGCCTTTTAACCCCTTTGAAATCTTGGCAACTGTTTTAATGGCAGCCACCGAGTCTTCCATCCTCTTTTTAAGGTCCAATGCCGTTAGCTCTTCCGCATCTAAATCAGACGCAGAGGTGAGCGACAACCTCGAACACTTTACATTGGCAACTGTCCTAGCTGCCTCCGCAACTCTCCTTTCGTCTTCCGCGATGCGTACCTCCAAGGAGGCCGCGCGTTTTGTCGCGTCCAATTCTAATTTGGCCTTATGGTAGCCTGTATACTTTCCCGTTGGGGGCAGCCGTCCTCTGCCACGTTTTGATGTAGACTTCCCAACGCTACTTCCTCCAGCAGTGACCATGGTTTTGCCACTTGAGTCCGAATCAGACCCGCTGTTATTGTGGCGTTTCCGTTTCCAGAAATGGGACACTGTAACTCCATTCCCTACACTGGACACACTCTGAATGTCCATCTCATTGTCCGAAGCGGACATGACACACGTCTCCTTAGCACACAGCTCTTCGGCGCAACTTGCGCCACCTAGCTCAACCAAATCAGTTGAGCCGTTACTCCTGTCATTGTCGTGTTTGCTCGAACGTAACACTCGTCCTGCACCACTATTTACAATATTTATATCCTTATTTACATCTTTATTTACATCTTTATTTACATCTTTATTTACATTTTTATTTACATCTTTATTTACATCTTTATTTACATGGTTACCCTCTACTTCTACACCTCCAAAACTCCTCTCGTCTTTTTTATTCATGACATCCATTGCTCCCCCCATATACGTGGAGCTGCCGGAACCCAAGGGTTCCGGGAGGGATTCTCCAGCTTGGCTGGGACCCTCCTGGGGACTTTGTAGTTTTAGTTTGTCTGCCATTTTGTTTTTGCCCTGATTTTTTAACAGGTCAGGGCCCCCTGTTTCCCCTCCCCCCCAGCGCTAATGACGGGGCTTAGCCCCCCCGCCTTTCAGCCTATCGGCACGCTTGGACCTTCAGCGTTGGGCAGAGCCGGCAGTAACCTTTCTTCGCGGGCTGGACATACATCATTCATACATCACGCAATCACTTCACCCATTCACCCACACTTATAAATATATACATATATATGTGATATACCCCCCCCCCCCCTGCGTCGCTAATGCTACTCCTACTCCTCTCCGAAAGCCGGAGAGCAGCAGGAGTAGCACTCGCAACGCCCCCCGTGTCAGACTATTCGCCATCGCCGACAATACACCTAGGTGACCTAGGAGATTATCCTGCGATGCCCAGGGTGCACCGGCCCCTCCCATTGCCGTTCCTCTGGACGTATCCTCGGGACTGACAATGGGATGAGCACACGTGGAGGTTGTCTGACAAGCACCCCATAGCACCCCAACCTTTTTTTTTTTTTTTTTTTTTTTTTTTTTTTTTAGAGGAGGAAAAATGCCTACGCATGCCACCCCGCCGAGGGCACGACGGGGTGGGTATGTCCGACTCGCACGGACTAAAAAACCCCCTGTTGTCCTTCCACTGCCTGTTGCCGGAGCTGCGGGATCGCTTGCGCATGCTCTTCGCGGATCTGGCAGGCCTTGGTCCGCTGCGGACCTCTTCTTTGAGCTTCTAGCCCTCTGTCTTCTCCGGTGGGTGCGGACGCGTGGAACTACGCATCCGTCTCCTTCTTGGGCCGTTGCTGGTCGAATGACGGGTTGCCCTCCCCGTCACTCGCAGGCCTGGACTTACGGCGGTCGCAGATCAGCGGCTGCGTGCACTCTGCGGCGCCTGCCCGTACGTCTTCGTCGGAACGGAAGTAAGGTGGTCGCTTCCCGTTCCCTCTCCGCTTCCTCTTTTATCGCCATCACGGTCTCACAAAATGAGACGACGGCCTGCCACGCGCTTTCGTTGCGTACCATCAGTCCGACGACTGATGGGAGCGTAAGGTCTTGCGTTCCAAGTGTGGCAGACAAGCCAGTCCTCTCCTGAGCCCATGTGGGGCAGTCTTCTAGGGTGTGCTGAGCGGAGTCTCTGGGGTCCCCGCAGTGATGGCACTCCTCCGTTTCCTCACGCCCGATCCGGCACAGGTACCGCCCGAAACATCCGTGTCCTGACAGTACCTGTGTCAGACGGAACGTAAGGGGGCCATGCTGTCTGCCCAGCCATTCCCCGAAGACAGGTTGAATGGCAGCGACTAGATTATGTCCGGCGTTAGGTTGGGCGAGAAATTCACCCCACGTCTCTATGGCTGATGACTGCAGCTCTTTCCTCTTCCTTTCTATGTCTTCAATTTGGTATGCTTGGCCTTCTGATAGTGCTTCTCGGCGCCATTTAAATAACAGCGCGAGCGCTTTGGCCTCTAGTGGCCATGGAGGCGTGCAGGCCAGTAATGTGGCCGCGTCGAATGACACGGTTCGGTATCCTCTAGCCACCCTCACCGCCATCGCGCGTTGCGGCCTGCGTAGGAGGGCAGTGTTGTTGCGCGTCAGGTTTTCGGCCCATATGGGGGCCCCGTAAAGGGCCATGGACCTCACAATTCCCGTAAACAGCCTTCTGCAGGCAGCGTTCGGACCTCCCAGGTTCGGCAGCAACGATGACAGTGCCGCCGCAGTGCCCAGCAGTTTTGGGGCAAGCTTCTTAAAATGTTGCTCAAAACGCCACCTGCCATCCAGTAGCAACCCAAGGTATTTCAGGGTTGGCCCCACATCAATGCGCACGCCCCCGACAACGATGTGTGAGTTCGGGGGTGGTGCGTTTCTCGCGCCATAGAAGGCCATTGCCTCTGATTTATGGAGGGCAACTTCTAAGCCCAGCCTCCTGATCCTTCCGATGACTTGCGATACACCTGCCGTGGCCAGAAGTGCTGCGTGGCGATGGGATCTGCCTTTCGCAGTCACCAGGGTGTCGTCTGCGTAGCAGGTCACCGAAACTCCGCTTAATAAGGCGCCCCGAAGGACCCAGTCGTATGCAATGTTCCACAGGGTCGGCCCAAGGACCGATCCCTGTGGAACTCCGCAGGATATTGTTTTCTGTGCCCACCCATCACGCCCTGGGAAGGAGATGGAGCGTGTGGACAGGTAGTCTTCAATCGTGTTACGGAGGTACGCATAGCACCCCAACCTTTTTTTTTTTTTTTTTTTGTTTTTTTTTTTTTTTTGTTTCCGCTGGGAAATGCATTTACGCATACCGCCCGGGCCCGGGGGAGCCCGGACGGTTATGTGGGGCTCCTGGAAGAAGTCCAGACTACCCACTAAAACCCAGCGCCGCCCTCTGTGCCTTTTGTGGGGCGCCACGGGATCGCTCTACGAGCACACTACCGTGACGCCCCGGCGGATACCTCTGTTTTGGGGCCCCCCGGCCCCATTCCGACTCATTCTGCCGTTAGGCCCTCTTTATGGCGGGGGCAGGAGACGAGCGTATCGCCCCCTTCTTCGCCCCCGCCTCGCTCGGCGGATCGGGTCTGCCAGGGCATCTTCCTCCCTGGCCCTCTCCGCGGCCTCCTTCTGCGACATAACATACTCGCAGAAGGAGACCATAGCCTCCCAAGACCCCCTGTTGCGGAGCACAGCCTCAACTATGCCCCGCAACGAGAGGTCCCCTCCGACCACGCTCACCAGGTCGTGTCTCTGCGACCCCCACGCCACACACTCCTGGAGCGTGTGGCTCGCCGTGTCCACGGGTGCATCGCACTCGTGGCACTTGGGGGTCGGCTCCCGCCCAGCAATTTGGTGCAGATACTTACCAAAGCAGCCATGCCCGGTAAGTATCTGCACCAGTCTATAGGTCAACTGGCCCCTTCTCTTGAGCCAGTTGTCCAATTGGGGGCGGATTGCCTCCACGGTGTCCCTGCCATATGCAGGGGAAGTGAGTTGCTCCCCCCACCTTCGGACCACCTCCTCCTGGGCCCTCTTCCTTTCGCGCCGTACCGCCTCCCAATCCGGTACGACGCCCCTCGCCCTCTCCTCTGCCCGGAACCGGTGGACGACGGCCAACACCTCCGCCTGCAGCTCCCAGGGGGGATCCCCCGCCAGGAGCGTGGCCGCCGTCCAGGACACCGTTCGGTACCCTCTAATGGCCCTCACTGAGATCACCCTCTGAGGCCTCCGAAGAAGCCTCTTATTTCCCTCAGTGAGGGCCTCTGCCCAGATTGGGGCCCCGTACAGGGCCATACTCCGGATAACCCCGGAGTATAGCCGTCTGCACGAGGAATTCGGCCCCCCCACATTAGGCAACAACCTTCCTAGGGCAGCGGCGGTGGAAATCAGTTTCGGGGCTAGACGGATGAAATGCGCCCCGAAATTCCACCGCCCGTCCAGTATGAGGCCCAGATACTTCATCTGGGCCCCCACCCGCACCATCTCTCCCCGGACGACGATGCTCGCCCCCCGCGGAGGCCCTCGACGCGGCCCATGGAACAAGAGGGCCTCCGTCTTCTCCAAGGCGACCTCGAGACCCAACTGCCGGATTCTATCCACCACCAGAGAGGTCCCGACGGTCGCCCTGCGCGCCACCTCCTCCCAGCTACCTCCCCGGACCATGACGAGGGTGTCGTCTGCGTAGCACAACACCCTCATCCCGGGAAGGAGCGGCCCTCGGAGCAGCCAGTCGAAGCCGACGTTCCACAATGTGGGCCCCAACACCGAGCCCTGCGGAACCCCGCGCTCGACTGGCCGCCTGCACAGGCTTCCCTCCCTGTCCTCCCACAGGACTTGACGGTCCCGCAGATACGCCTCCAACAGCCTCCGCAGATAAGGAGGCACTCCATGAAAACGGAGCGCCTCTACCAAAGTCTCGTGCGGAATGCTGTTGAAGGCGTTCCGCACGTCTAGGGACACCGCCAGTGCCACCTCCCCCCTCTCCACCGCCTCCCCGGTGAAGGCCTTCAGCTGGTTCAGGGCGTCAATGGTCGAGCGACCTGCCCTGAACCCCCACTGGGCCCCCGAAAGTCCGGATCCCTCCGTCTCCAGGTGCTGGACGAGGCGATATGCCAAGATCCGCTCAAGGAGCTTTCCCGCCTCGTCCAGCAGGACAATAGGCCTATAGGCCGATGCCTGGTCCGGGGGGCGCCCCTCCTTGGGCAGGAGACATACCCTCCCTTCCTTCCACTGACTCGGGAACTGTCCGGTGGATAGCACCCCTACTCTGCCGTTAGGCCCTCTTTATGGCGGGGGCAGGAGGCGAGCGTATCGCCCCCTTCTCCGCCCCCGCCTCGCTCTGCGGATCGGGTCGGCCAGGGCATCCTCTTCCCTGACCCGTTCCGCGGCCTCCTTCTGCGACATGACATTTTCGCAGAAGGAGACCATCGCCTCCCAGGCCCCCCTGTCGCGGAGCATAGCCTCCACTATGCTCCGCAACGAGAGGTCTCCTCCGACCACGCTTGTGAGGTCGTGCCTCTGCGACCCCCACACCACACACTCCCGGAGCGTGTGGCCTGCCGTGTCCACGGGTGCATCGCACTCGTGGCACTTGGGGGTCGCCTCCCGCCCAGCGATCTGGTGCAGATACTTACCAAAGCAGCCATGCCCGGTCAGTATCTGCACCAGTCTATAGGTCAACTGGCCCCTCCTCTTGAGCCAGTTGACCAATTGGGGGCGGATGGCCTCCACAATCTCCCCGCCATATGTAGGGGTAGCCAACTGCTCCCCCCACCTCCGGACCACCTCTTCCTGGGCCCTTTTCCTCTCGCGCCGTACCGCCTCCCACTCCGGTACGACGCCCCTAGCCCTCTCCTCCGCCCGGAACCGGTGGACGACGGCCAACACCTCCGCCTGCAGCTCCCAGGGGGGATCCCCCGCCAGGAGCGTGGCCGCCGCCCAGGACACCGTCCGGTACCCTCTGATGGCCCTCACCGAGATTACCCTCTGAGGCCTCCGAAGAAGCCTCTTATTCCCCTCGGTGAGAGCCTCCGCCCAAATTGGGGCCCCGTACAGGGCCATACTCCGGATTACCCCGGAGTATAGCCGTCTGCACGAGGAGTTGGGCCCCCCCACATTGGGCAACAGCCTGCCCAGGGCAGCGGCGGTGGAGATTAATTTCGGGGCTAGACGAGTGAAATGCGCCCCGAAACTCCACCGCCCGTCCAGTATGAGGCCCAGATATTTCATCTGGGCCCCCACCCGCACCGACTCTCCCCGGACGGCGATACTCGCCCCCCGCGGAGGCCCTCGACGCGGCCCATGGAATAGGAGGGCCTCCGTCTTCTCCAGGGCGACCTCGAGACCCAACTGCCGGATCCTGTCCACCACCAGAGAGGTCCCGACCGTCGCCCTGCGCGCCACCTCCTCCCAGCTCCCTCCCCGGACCATGACGAGGGTGTCGTCCGCGTAACATAACACCCTCATCCCGGGAAGGAGCGGCCCTCGAAGCAACCAGTCGAAGCCGACGTTCCACAGTGTGGGCCCCAGCACTGAGCCCTGCGGAACCCCACGCTCGACTGGCCTCCTGCACAACCTTCCCTCCCTATCCTCCCACAAGACCTGACGGTCCCTCAGGTACGCCTCCAACAGCTTCCGCAGATAAGGAGGCACTCCATGGAAACGGAGCGCCTCTACCAACGTCTCGTGCGGAATGCTGTTGAAGGCGTTCCTCACGTCCAGGGACACCGCCAAGGCCACCTCCCCCCTCTCCACCGCCTCTCCGGTGAAGGCCTTCAGTTGGTTCAGGGCGTCGATGGTCGAGCGACCTGCCCTGAACCCCCATTGGGCCCCCGAAAGCGCGGGTCCCTCAGTCTCCAGGTGCTGGACGAGGCGATACGCCAGTATCCGCTCGAAGAGCTTTCCCGCCTCGTCCAGCAGGACGATAGGCCTATAGGCCGATGCCTGGTCCGGGGGGCGCCCCTCCTTGGGTAGGAGGCAAACCCTCCCCTCCTTCCACTGACTCGGGAACTGTCCGGTGGTGAGACACACATCGAACAGTTCCCGCAGCCGACCCCCCAGGAACTTCCTTGACCGCCAGACGATGGACCCGGGGATCCCATCAGGACCCGGCGCCTTTTTCCGCCTCCGGAGGCGATCCAGGGCCCCCTCCATCTCCTCGTCACTGATTAATGGCGGAGGAGGTCCCTCCTCCGCTGGACTGGGCGGCGCCATCACCGGCGGGGAGAAGTCCTCTGGGCGGCCCGGGAACAGGCCTCCCACGATCCGGCCAAGGAGCTCCGCGGGAAGGGTCTCCGTTGCCGGTGTCCCCATCCGTCCCGCGAGCTTGTTCCTGGCCCCAAGGAACGGACGACCCCACGGATTCCGGTCCAGCTCCCGGAGGAAATCCCGGTCCGCCCGCTCCTTGGCCCGGCAGATGGCCCGCCCGAGCTCATCCTTGGCCCAGTTGAGGGTCTCCCTCAGGCGTGCTTCCAGCGCCGGGTCCCGACCGTTATGCCTGCGGCACCGCACGTACTCCCTCCGTGCCGCGCCGCAGGCCTGCCTCTTCCGCTCGATGTCGGCCGACCACCAGTGGACCCTTCTCCTGTCGGTCCACCGCCGAGCCCTTGGCATGCAGGCGTCACACACAGCTGTGAGGGCCCTGCGCATGCGTCCAGCGAGCTCCTCGGCGGTGGCACCCTCCGAGACTCGGGGGTAGGCCCACCGCTGGACTATGGCGGCCTCCTCCGCTAGCTCCTGGTCCATTCGCGTCAAGGCCCAACGTGGGAAGTGACTGGGCCCCCTAGGAGGAGCCGCCCGACCTGATGGAGTAGAGACGCTAAATCGGACATACCTGTGGTCCGATAGCGTCTCCACCCCGGCTTCAACCCTCCAGTCCGTGATCCTGCGCGCAACAGCGGGGGTGGCGAATGACATGTCCACCACGGACCCCCCCGAGTGCCGCACGCAGGTGTGGACCGCCCCCCTATTCAGGAGGGTCAGACCGCACGTCAGGGCCCACGACTGGACGGCCCTCCCTCTGGGGTCAGTTGCCGGGTTTCCCCACTCCCTCGCCTTGGCGTTCAGGTCCCCGAGCACCACCGCGTGACCCGACGACCACCTATTAATGGCAGCTCTGACGGAGTCGAGATACACCTCGAACTCCGCCAGGGTCCGGTTGGGGGAGAAATACGTGCCTAATAACACGTATCCCCCCCAATTCGCCACCACATAGCCAGCTCCCCTCTCTAAAGTTGAGAGGGGAGTGTCCGAGCTGATCCTCGACACTATTGCCACTAGACCATTTAAGTCCGCAGCCCAGTGAGCCCTCGGGGGAACGTAGTAGGGCTCACAGGCCACCGCCACGTTCACCTCCCACTCCGCCATGGACTGCAGGAACAGATCCTGAGCCGCGGCAGAGTGGTTTAGGTTCGCCTGGAGGAAGTTAACATGTCGTTCTAGATTCATTCCGACATGTTAGCTTCCTCCTGCGCCGCCTGGCGTCCTACCTCTCTGTTGGTGGCTGAGGCCCTTTCAGCCACCTTTCCGTTCGTGCGGGGGGGGTTACAATCCCCTCCCCCCATCATATGCCCAGACGGCTTGCCGGCATCAGCACACACCGCGCACCTCACCGCCGCCGTGCACTCCCTCATCACGTGGCCCCTTTGGCCACAGCGGAAGCACAGGCCCGTGCGGTCCACCCTCGATGGGCACATGGCCCTCACGTGGCCGAGGCCCATGCAGCGGAAACAGCGCATGGGGCGCTCCTGCATGGCCTCCACCCTGGCCGAGCCCCACCCGATCTTAACGGCAGCAGCATCGGCCAACAGCTTCGCCACCCTCACTGGGCAACTAATCAGCACCGCCCCCATCCCTCTCGGACCCGGTCGCACCTCCTTTGCCCTAACTAGGGCCTCCGCGCATCCCCCAGCTCTGGCCACTGCGGCCACCACCCTCTCCTTGGTGACCGAGTCATTAAGATCCGTGATGCGCAGCATCGCTGACATCACGGGCCTGGCGACATCAGCCACCCCCTCCAGCGCCGAACGGAGCTTCTCGGCCAGCTGGTCGGCCTTCTCCTCTGTCTGCCCCTTCGGCAGCTCCAGCACCCTGGCCCCCGTGGCAGCGCGGCGGAACTTGAGGGAGTCTATCCCAAGCTCCTGCAGATCCACCCTCTCTTCCGCCCTTGCCAAGATCTGGCTGTAGGACGCCCCCGCAGCCCCCGCATCCTCCCGCATGGTAATCACCACTGCGGAAGTGCGAGGGGGAGTGAGCTTCGGCTTAGCCGGAGCCGTCTCCCGAGTCCTCGGAGCAGCCGAGACGTTTGGGGACGTCGCCGGGGCTCTCTTCTTCTTCCCCTTCTTGGGCCGGGTGACGGGTGTGAACCCGTCCTCTTCCTGGCTGCTGCTCAGTACAGCCGCAGGAGTCACCACTGGCGGTGTGTGGTCCGGGGTTTGGGAGATATTGCTCCCCCCTACCAACCTTCCCGCCGGCTTCGCCCTCACCATTGAAGGACCCGGTCTAGCCCTCACCGGACCCTCCACCTCCGACACGGTGGTCGCCACCTGCCGCCTCCGATCCGCGGCCAATGGGGGGCGATGCACCACCGCCGGCAGCAGCCGCTCCTCGATGCCAGCCAGCTTGGCATCCACCATCTCCCCCACCGACAGAACAATGGAGCGCCGGAGCTCTTCCAGCATACTGCCATCAAACGCAGGCGGGGGAGGAGGCGGGGGAAGTGGCGGCGGCGACCTTTTGGCGGCCGTCATCGAGGACCGCATGTCCTCGAATTCCCGTCGGTGAGCCACCAGTTCCGCCTTCAGCGCGTCGATCTCCTTACGAAGGAGACCGTTATCCCTCCGGAGACGACGCGAGTCATCCCGTTCCGGCCGCGCCGCCAGAACGTCCACAATCTCCTGAAGACTAGCCGCTGCGGTCTTCAGCCTCTTAACCAAGGGCCCCTGCAGATGCCCCGACTTTTTCGCGACCTCAACTATGCTGGCCGCACTCTGGCCGGCAAGCGCCCGGAGCTCCTCTGTGGGGAGGCTTTCCACATCAAGGCCTTCCGCCACAATGGGGTTGAGGATGACCACCGGCTCTTTGCGGAAAGCTCTGGCCTTCAACGCTCGGTCCAGAGCCTCCTCCCTGTCCTCCTCCTCCGCTTTTCGCAGTTCCGCCCTAGCGCGGGTGATCCCCGTGCCCCTCTTAGCGCCTGCCGCCTTCCCACGACGGGCAGACGCTATCTTCGGCTCTAGCACCATCGAGTCGGTGTCCGAAGCGGAGAACTCCGACTCCGCCACCTTCTCATGGCGCCTCTTCTCCCCTCCTTTGGAGATACCTGGAGTGGAGTCCATATCTGACTCCATTCCACAACCCTCAGCAAGCCCAAGCGGGCAACAATCCACTAAAGCCAATACGCAAGCAAACCAGAACCAGTGTACAAGCCAAAGTCGTTTTTTTAAAAAGAAATCCAAATTTTGGCCCTAATAAGGGCCTTTAACCTCCTCCAACAACACCCCTCTACAACAAAACAACACTCCTCCGAAGCCGGTAAAGTTTTCAACTAGCAATAATCGCACCTCGGATTAACCTCATCGGTTACGATATTGCCTCTGCGCAAAGTTGTAAAGTTTTCAACTAGCAATAATCGCACCTCGGATTAACCTCATCGGTTACGATATTGCCTCTGCGCAAAGTTGGTAAAGTTTTCAACTAGCAATAATCGCACCTCGGATTAACCTCATCGGTTACGATATTGCCTCTGCGCAAAGTTTAAATGGGGTTTTGTCACTAGTTGGGGTGCCGCATCCGGGCCGAGGCCCGGTCGCAGCCCCCCTCCACATCAGTGTTAGGGCAGGTCCTCCGCATCCGAGCCGAGGCCCGGT
Organism: Pheosia gnoma; assembly: GCA_905404115.1. Classification (NCBI taxonomy): domain Eukaryota; kingdom Metazoa; phylum Arthropoda; class Insecta; order Lepidoptera; family Notodontidae; genus Pheosia; species Pheosia gnoma. The sequence goes on along the minus strand of FR989908.1, from coordinate 9,370,791 downwards.
CGCAGATTCCCTCCCTTCCTCACGCCCCTTGCGGGGCTGCCCGAGTGGTGTGTCCGCCGCAGCCGGGCCCTCTGCCCAGCCGCAGCCTCCCTCCTCTCAGGCATCCGTACGAGGGGTGGGCCCGCCGCTACTCACGCAGCCTCCCTCCCCTCCACGAGGTGGGTCCGCAGCGTCCAGGCCGAAGCCCGGTCGCGCTCCCCCTCCCCATATGTCCCCATAAGGGTGGGTCGCCGCGTCCAGGCCGAGGCCCGGTCGCAGCCCCCCTCCCTTCCCCACGCCCGGCTATTCGCCATCGCCGACAATACATCTAGGTGACCTAGAAGATTATCCTGCGATGTTCAGAATGCACCGGCCCCTCCCATTGCCGTTCCTCTGGACGTATCCTCGGGACTGACAATGGGCTTCGAGGGGTGGGCCCGCCGCTACTCACGCAGCCTCCCTCCCCTCCACGAGGTGGGTCCGCAGCGTCCAGGCCGAAGCCCGGTCGCGCTCCCCCTCCTCCTACGTCCCCATAAGGGTGGGTCCGCCGCGTCCAGGCCGAGGCCCGGTCGCAGCCCCCCTCCCTTCCCCACGCCAGACTACCCGCCATCGCCGACAATACACCTAGGTGACCTAGGAGATTATCCTGCGATGCGCAGGGTGTACCGGCCCATTGTCGTTCCTCTGGACGTATCCTCGGGACTGACCCCCCCCTTCACCCCCACCCCCACCCCACCCTCACCCTCACCCCCACCCCCACCTTCACCCTCACCTCCACCCCCACCCCCACCCCCACCCCCACCTTCACCTTCACCTTCACCTTCACCTTCACCTTCACCTTCACCTTCACCTTCACCTCCACCCCCCCCCCCCACCCCCACCCTCACCTTCACCTTCACCTTCACCTTCACCTTCACCATCACCCCCACCCCCACCTTCACCTTCACCTTCACCTTCCCTTCACCTTCCCTTCACCTTCCCTTCACCTTCCCCTTCACCTTCACCTTCACCTTCCCTTCACCTTCCCTTCACCTTCCCTTCACCTTCCCCTTCACCTTCACCATCACCTTCCCCTTCACCTTCACCTTCACCTTCCCTTCACCTTCCCTTCACCTTCCCTTCACCTTCCCCTTCACCTTCCCTTCACCTTCCCTTCACCTTCCCCTTCACCTTCCCTTCACCTTCCCTTCACCTTCCCTTCACCTTCCCCTTCACCTTCACCTTCACCTTCCCTTCACCTTCCCTTCACCTTCCCTTCACCTTCCCCTTCACCTTCACCTTCACCTTCACCATCACCTTCCCCTTCACCTTCACCTTCACCTTCCCTTCACCTTCCCTTCACCTTCCCTTCACCTTCCCCTTCACCTTCCCTTCACCTTCCCTTCACCTTCCCTTCACCTTCACCTTCACCTTCACCTTCACCCCCACCTTCACCTTCACCTTCACCCCCACCTTCACCCCCACCCCCACCCTCACCTTCACCTTCACCTTCACCTTCACCTTCACCATCACCCCCACCCCCACCTTCACCTTCACCTTCACCTTCACCTTCCCTTCACCTTCCCTTCACCTTCCCTTCACCTTTCCCTTCACCTTCACCTTCACCTTCACCATCACCTTCCCCTTCACCTTCACCTTCACCTTCCCTTCACCTTCCCTTCACCTTCACCATCACCTTCCCCTTCACCTTCACCTTCCCTTCACCTTCCCTTCACCTTCACCTTCACCATCACCTTCCCCTTCACCTTCACCTTCCCTTCACCTTCCCTTCACCTTCCCTTCACCTTCCCTTCACCTTCCCCTTCACCTTCACCTTCACCTTCACCATCACCTTCCCCTTCACCTTCACCTTCACCCATCTACACACCCCTACAACCGCCACCCATAAATACATATATATAAGATACCCCCCCTGCGTCGCTAATGCTACTCCCACTTCTCTCCGAAAGCCGGAGAGTAGCAGGAGCAGCCCTCGCAACGCCCCCATGCCAGACTATTCGCCATCGCAGACAATACACCTAGGTGACCTAGGAGATTATCATGCGATGCCCAGGGTGCACCGGCCCCTCCCATTGCCGTTCCTCTGGACGTATCCTCGGGACTGACAATGGGGGAGGCACACGAGGAGGTTGTCTGACCTAGCACCCCAACCTAACCTAACCTAACCTAACCTAACCTAACCTAACCTAACCTTTTTTTTTTTTTTTTTTTTTTTTTTTTACGTGGAGAAATGCGTTACGCATCCCCACCCGCCCGGGGGGGCGAGAGGGGTATGTGGGACTCCCCGGCAGAGTGCCGGTATACCCACTAAAACTCCACGGTGTGTCTTCTCCGTCGCATGTGCCGGGGTCGCGGGAACGCAAAAGCATACTTCCGCGACGTCCCGGCGCGACGTCGGCCTCGTCAGGCCTCCTCATTCGGGCAACAGCCCAGATGCTGTGTTGGCACACTTCAACACAGCACCTCCCCACGAGCCCTTGACGGAACGACGGACTCCCCCGAGTCCGCCGCCCGGGCTCTTATCGACGGCCACTAGCCAGTGGCCATCGGGGTCTCCTGCGCGGCCTCTCCAGCCGCCGCAGGGCGGGCCGGCTGAGTCTGGACCGTGGTCCTGGCTGCAGCCTTCTTCCCTCTCTTCTTTGCGGGCTTTGCGCGAGCGCAAGCCCGCCCACCCATTTTGTGCCCGGCAGGCTGTTTCGCCGCGTCGCATACCAAGCAGTGCGGCGCGGCGCTACAACCCTCGGACTTATGGCCCGGTTGCCCACACCGGAAACAGGTGTCTCCGTGGTCGACCTCTGCGGTACACAGCTCCCTTACGTGCCCCAATGTGAGACACTTGAAGCACCGCAGAGGTCGCGTCTCCAGCACCTTTCGGTGCACGGTCGACCATCCAATAAAAAGGCGGTCGACCGCCATCACCTTCTTTGCAGCGCCAATAGGGCAGCTGCAAAGCAGTGTGCCGAGTCCAGATCGGTCCCGGCGCACTTCACCCGCCTTAATAGAGGCGACCGAGCACTCGCCAACCTTGACGATCGCATCGATCGTCTCCCATTTCCCGACCGAGTCGTCCAGACCCGAGATGCGCATAGTTACGCTTTTCTCCGGTCTGGAGACTCGGACGTCCTCTTCTTTGAGGGCCTCGCGCAGCTTCTCGGCCAACTTGTTGGCCTTGTCGCCGCTCGTGGCACCAGGCAGCACCAATAGGCGCGCCCCTGTCGCCGCCTTTTTGAAGCCCAGGGACTGAATCCCCAGGCTTCCCAAGTCGATCGCCTTCCTTGCCTGCGTAAGAATGCGGGCGTACGTCACTCCCCTCTGTTCAGCGTCGGGCTGCAGCTTGAGTGCCACAGCCGACGTGGCAGGGGGGCGCAACTTGGGTTTCCTCCTTGGCTTCTTCGGCTTCTCGGCCGGAGCCGAGCCCTTGCCGCGTTTGGCCTTTCGGCGGGTCACCACCGTCCAACCCTCGGTCGTGGGCGCCGCCGCCGGTGTCTTCGTAGTGGGGTTTGTAGAAGTTGTCCCCTTCTTCTTTTCCTTCCTCTTCTTTTCCCTGCTGGGGGGAGAAGGTCCCGGAACGGCCGCGTCGTCCAGTTGAACTGGCGCAACGGGCTCGGCATCGGGTCTGGTCGTAATCCGTGGAGCCGCCTTAGGGGCGGCTTTGGTCGCAGCCCTGCTTCTAGAAGCAGGCTGCTGCGCTGTCACCTCTGAGTATGCCCTGTCCGCCGCAAGCGGAGGGCGGAGGCGCTTTTCGGGCAGTAGCCTGTCCTCAAGCGCCTCGAATCGAGCGTTGACCATTCGGCCCACCGCCTCGACTATTGTCCGCTGCAGATGCTCCGGATCAACCGGGGCGCTGATGGGGGAGCGGGCCCCCTTCCCGACCTGTTGCTCTTGATTCCGCAGCAAATCAGCCCGTAATGCGGCTAACTCGCCGCGGAGATCGGCAACTTCCGCCTTGAGGCGGTCATTCTGCGCCGCCAGCTTCCTGGTCTCGGCTGAGACCGACGCGCAGCTCAACGCCTCCACGGCGTCCTTGATGCTGCTAGCCGCGTCCTTAAGGGTCCGGACGAAGGTACCCTTAAGGTTTGACGACTTGCCGGCGACTTGAGAGATCAGATTCACCTGCTGGAGAACCTGTTCCCTCAATTCGCCGGCCGTCGGTCCCTCTGCTGCCGGAGTCTCCGATGCCGGAGTTTCCGATAGGCGGCTCGACCGCAAAGGGTAAACCCTCCGCGCCGCCTCCGCCACCTCCTTCTCTGCCTGGAGCTCCAGTGCCGCACGCTCCGCGGCGACAAGCTCGGCCTTGGCCTTGGCCAGACCGACGTACTCGCCGGTCGTAGGTGGCCTTCCTCTGCCTTTGGCTTTGGGGGGGGCACCGGTGCACTTCGGGATGACACAGATGTCACTCCCGCTGCCCGACCGTGACCGGTCCGACCCCAAAGTTTTCCCTTCTCCCGTCGCGTCCCTACGCTTCAGGAAACGTCCGTTTTTGTCCCTCGCCGGAGCGGGGGAGGAGCGCTGTCGACCACCTTGACTGGACCGCACCTTAGAAGGTGTTCGGCCAGTCTCGGCGTCTGACGAGCCACTCGTGTCATCGTCCGAGTCACGTCTTGGGCGCTTGCGCCCGTCCTTGTGCAGTCCTTCAAAGGACGCTCTGCTGTCAGGTCTTGAGGCTATGGAGTCGTCAGTGTCGGACATTGCCGACTCCACATCCTCAGACCGGGTAAATGGGGTTTTGTCACTAGTTGGGGTGCCGCATCCAGGCCGAGGCCCGGTCGCAGCCCCCCTCCACATCAGTGTTAGGGCAGGTCGGCCGCAGCCGGGCCGTCTGCCCAGCCGCAGCCTCCCTCCCTTCCTCACGCCCCTTGCGGGGCTGCCCGAGTGGTGGGTCCGCCGCAGCCGGGCCGTCTGCCCAGCCAGGCCCAGTCCAGGCCGAAGCCCGGTCGCGCTCCCCCACCTCCTACGTCCCCATAAGGGTGGGTCCGCCGCGTCCAGGCCAAGGCCCGGTCGCAGCCCCCCTCCCTTCCCCACGCCAGACTATTCGCCATCGCCGACAATACACCTAGGTGACCTAGGAGATTATCCTGCGATGCCCAGGGTGCACCGGCCCCTCCCATTGCCGTTCCTCTGGACGTATCCTCGGGACCGACAATGGGATGAGCACACGAGGAGGTTGTCTGACATCAGCACCCCAACCTAACCTAACCTTTTTTTTTTTTTTTTTTTTTTTTTTTTTTTTTACGTGGGGAAATCCTCATGGATACCACGCCGCCACGGGGGTGGCGGCGTGGTTATGCCGGACTCTTACCGGCTAAAACCCCACGGTGTATCTCTCGGTCGCAAGTGGCGAGGACGCGGGTACGCACAACTGCATTCTTCCGCGACCTCGCCGCGACTGCGGCCTTTTCAGGCTTCCTCTCCGGGTGCGGCTGATGGGGCACCCATTCCGCGTTTTGGCGCTGCGTTGGCACACTCAACGCAGCGCCCCATCACGGGCCTCTGTGCTGAGCGACAGACTCCCCCGAGTCTGCCGCCCAGAGGCCCTGTCAGGGCGGGATGTTACGCGCGTAGGCCACTCTCCTACGCCCTGGTCTACGGCGGCGAATCGCCAGGTCGGCAATAGCCTCCCTTTCTCTCTCCGCGGCTTCTTTGTGGGACATTACGTCTTCGCTAAAAGCGATGAACGCGTCCCACGACCTCCCGCTGTCCACCATAGCGCGAGCCACAGCAGGCAGCGAGAGGTCGTCTCCCACAATAGCACATAGTTCCTGGCGCTGGACTACCCAGGCTGGACACTCTTCCAGCGTATGCTGGGCTCTCTCTTCAGCGCATCCGTCACAATGGTGACATATTGCGCTCGGCTCCCTCCCAGCCACGCGCCACAGATACCTCCCGAAACAGCCATGTCCCGAGAGGATCTGCGTCGCCCGGAAAGTGAGGGAGCCGTGTCGCCTGTCCAACCACTGTTCCATGATCGGACGGATGGCCTCTATTGTCCTTAGGCCAGCGCTTGGGTGCACCAGCCTCTGACTCCACTCTTCTATTGCCCTTTGGCGCAGCACTCTTCTGCGCCCGGCCATTTCTTCCGGTGCCAGTAAATGGCCCCGGGCTCTTGCCTCCTCGCGCCATGTATAGAGGGACGCGAGGATTCCAGCATCCAAATCCCAGGGCAGGGAGCATGCCAATAAGCACGCCGCCTCACCCGAAATCGTCCGATAGCCTCTTATGGCCCGGACGGCCAACACCCTCTGCGGTCTGCGCAATAGCGCTGTACTCCGGCGATTCAGGGTGTCAGCCCACACCGGTGCTCCATAGAGAGCCATGGAGCGCACGACTCCAGCGTATAAGCGACGGCAGGAGTCGTTAGGGCCGCCTATATTGGGGAGTAATCTCCCGAGGGCTGCCGCTGCTCTCGTTACTCTCGGGCCAAGCTGTTCGAAGTGCGCGCAGAAGTCCCACCGGCGATCGAGGACGAGGCCAAGGTACCTCATGGTCGACTCGACGCCGATGCGGACTCCGCTCACAACTATGTGGGCATCTGCTGGTGGCGCATTCCGTGGTCCGTGGAAACACAGGGCCTCGGATTTAGAGAGGGCCACCTCTAGGCCCAATCGTCTTATTCTTCCTACCACATGAGCCGTTCCCGCAGTGGCGAGTATGGCGGCTCGGCGGTAGTTGGCCCCGCGGGCTGTCACGAGGGTGTCGTCTGCGTAACAAGTTACGTCAACACCCCGGAGATTAGAGCCACGCAGGACCCAGTCATATCCAATGTTCCACAGGAGTGGCCCTAAGACCGACCCCTGTGGAACTCCGCAAGTCATATCCAGTTGCCCCTGCCCGTTTTGGCAGGGGTATATTATCTTCCTCTCCGATAGGTAGGCCTCGATGACGCGACGCAGGTAGAGTGGCACTCCATGAAATCGGAGCGCCTCCCTTATGCAAGCCCAGGGCAGGGTGTTAAAGGCGTTGGCGATGTCAAGAGACACCGCCAAGACGACCTCACCCCGGGAAACCGCCTCCTGCGCCAGGGTCTTGACCCGTAGCACCGCATGGATCGTTGAACGACCCCTGCGGAATCCAAATTGGGTCTCCGCCAAATCTGGCCCGACGTTCTGCAGGTGCTCGACGATGCGACCGGCTACCACTCTCTCAAAGAGTTTGCCCACATCGTCGAGCAGCACGATCGGGCGATAGGCGGAGGGGGAGTCTACAGGACGCCCCTCCTTCCGTAGGAGGACGAGTCTGCCTGTCTTCCACCTCTGTGGAATTATGGCTTGAGCCAGACAGGCAGTAAACATCGTCCTCAATCTCGGTTCCAGGGCGTCTAAAACCAGACTCCAGACTCGTCCAGGGATGCCGTCAGGACCTGGAGCAACGTTCTTGGCCTGCATCCTGCCTATGGCCACGCCGAGCTCACCTTCGGTCACTTCCGGCACGTCGCCCTGACTCCCGACATCTTCCCCGCTAGGTGGGGCCATCGCGGGTGGCGAATGTTCCTCTCTCCGCGGGAACAGCGTGGAGACGATCGTTGTCACCAGCTGCGGTTGGAGGCTTTGTGTAAGTGGAGGGGCCCAGGGGCGGAGTTTGTTCCGCACTAGCCTGTATGGGCGCCCCCACGGATCGCGGTCCAGTGAGGCTAAAAATTCCTCCCTGGACTGCTCGATGGCTCTGGCGATTGCCACCTGCAATGCAGTTTTCGCCCGCCTATACGAGTCATATAACTCGGCCTCCCGGACTCCATCCCTACGCCGTCTCCTACGGCATCTGGTGTACTGGCGCCTTGCCGCGACGCACGCCCTGCGCAATTGCGCAATCTCTGCAGACCACCAGTACACCTGACGCCTGGGAGGAAGATTCCTGGACCGGGACATGGACGCATCACAACATTGCGTCAAAGCGTCCCGAAACCATTCGGCCTCTTCCTCCACCACCACATTGCCGGGTTCAGGCACCCAGGCCATGATAACAGCCGCCTCCTTGAGGAGCTCCTTGTCCAGAGTCCGCAGTTGCCACCGAGGGCTGTCCCCAGTCCGGGGGCGGCTTGGGCCGGTTAGGGTATCCGGGAGGGCGGAGATGTCGAACCGAATGTATCGGTGATCCGATAGTGTCTCCTCGCCCTCGACCACCCTCCAGCCCCGGACACGGCGCGCCAGGGCAGGGCTTGCGAACGATACGTCCACGATGGATCCGCCCTGCAACCGCACGCACGTGTCCACCGAACCCCGATTTAGGACAGCTATCCCGACCTCGATAAGCCACTCCTCCAACACTCCACCGCGCACATCTGTCGCAGGGGATCCCCACGCCGTGGACTTGGCGTTGAGATCCCCAGCGACCAGCACAGGGAAGGGATGGACCTGCCGGATGACCGCTCCAATCTGGTCCAGGTATGCTTCAAACTCGGCCAGCGTTCTGCTGGGGGAGAAGTAGACTGCAATGACCACAATCTCCCCCAGCAGAGCCGCCACAAAGCCAGGCCCTCTTATTATGTTGCCGATTGGAGGGCAACCAGCGGCTGTCCGGTAAATTATTGCCGCTGTGCCTGACAGATCCCCAACCCAGATGCCATTGGGGGGGATAAAGTACGGCTCCGACACTATAGCCACTTGGATCATCCACTGCGCCATGCTCTGGAGCAAAAGGTCCTGCGCCCTGACGCAGTGGTTGATGTTCGCCTGGAGCAAACTTAAGGTGGCCATTGATTATTGGGTGGCCATCGAATCCTCCTCCTCCCCGGCCTTTTGGGCCGTAGGGTGGGCTGGCTGCGGCTGAGCTGAAGCTTCAGCGGCATCCTTCCGTCGTCTCCGGGTCTTGGTTGCCTTTTTGGCAGTGCAGGCTTTGCTGCCAACCTTGTGGCCAGTGGGCCTCTTCGCTGCCGCACACACCAGGCAGTACGGCGCAGCAGAGCACTGGTCAGACTTATGTCCCAGCTGGCCGCAGCGGAAACAAGCGTTCCCGCGATCGACCTCCGCGGTACACTGCTCTCGGACGTGCCCGGGCTCCAAGCACCGGAAGCACCGCAGAGGTCGCGCCTGCAGCAGCTTTCGCTCCACCGACGACCAACCAATGAGGAGCCGGTCCACTTCCATCACTTTTTTAGCAGCCGCGACAGGGAGCCTGACTAAGACTGTACCGGGGCCAGACCGAAATCTGCGAATCTCTGCGGTCTTTACTGCAGACACCGGGCATCCGCCAATCCGCGCGATCGCCTCCGAGACCTCCGACTTGTCGACCGAGTCGTCCAGGCCCGAAATGCGCATGTCTGCGCACTTTTCCGGCCTGGAGACCCGGACGTCGTCCTCTTTGAGGATCTCCCTCAGCTTTTCGGCGAGCAGATTCGCTTTATCGCCGCTCTTGGCACCTGGTAGCTCCAGGACACGTGCTCCTGTCGCCGCCTTCCTAAATTTAAGGGCCTCTATACCCAGACCCGCAAGGTCGACTGCCTTCCTGGCCTCAGTCAGCACTCCAGCGTAAGTGACTCCCCTGGATACAGCGTCCGGCTGCAGTTTAATAACTACAGCCGAAGAGTTAGGGGGTCGTAGCCTAGGCTTCGGCTTTGGCTTTTGCTGCTGGGTGGTCAGCCGGCCGGCTGGTGCGGGGCCAGTGCCCGGTTTGGCCTTCCGCCGAGTAACCAGCGTCCAGGCCTCGGATGCGGGTGCTACTGGTGCCGCCCCACGAGCCTCTTGCTGAGCCATTGTTGCCCTCTTCTTTCCTCTCCTCCTCCTTTTCTTTCCTTCCTGCTGAGCATTGGAAGGGGAAGATTCTGGTTCAGCTGCAGCAACTTGCGCAGCTGGGCGTGCCAGTTGAGAGACTGGCCTTACCGCAGGCCTAGGTGCAGCCCTTGGGGCTGCCTTGGGTAGGCTCTTGGAAGTCAAGGTCGACTGACTTCCCGACTCGTCCGTGTTCGCCCTATCAGAGGCCAGTGGAGGGCGGAGGCGCTTTTCTGGCAGCAACCTGCCCTCCAAGCCCTCAAAGCGGGCGTTGATCATAACCCCTACGGCCTCAATAATAGAGCGCTGGAGTTGATCTGGCTCAACCGAAGAACTCGGGGTGGGCGGAGCCGCGTTCATCACTTGCCGGTCCTGGGTCTGACGCAGGTCAGCACGCAGGGCGGCAAGCTCGCCGCGAAGCTCCTTGACTTCCGTCTTGAGACGGTCGTTATCCGCCGAGAGCTTTTTGGTCTCAGCTGAGACCGAGGTACTACTAAGGGCCTCCACGGCGCTTTTGATGGTGGCGGCTGCATCCTTCAGGGTCCGAACGAATGTCCCCTTGAGATTCGATGACCTACCCGCCACATGAGTTATTAGGCCCACCTGACGGAGGACTTGCTCACGCAATTCCCTCGCTGTCAGGCCCTCGTCCGTAGAGGTCTCCGAGAGGCGGCGCGTTCGGAACGCGTGTGACTTCCGCGCTGATTCCGCAACCTCCTTTTCCGCCTGCAGCTCCATCTCCTCCCGTTCAGCAGCGATGAGCTGGGCCTTGGCTTTCGCCAATCCAACATAAGCCCCCGTTGTTGGTGGCCTTCCTCGTCCTCGGACAGCGGGGCTTTTCGGGGTGGTCGCCGACCCCTCGCTACCGCCGCCTGTCTTTGATGCGTCTGCACGCTTGAGAAAGCGCCCAGATTCGTCCCTCGCTTGTGCAGGGGACGAGCGCCCTCTTCCACTCTTGCCGGCTGGCACTTTAGGCGCCGGCCGTTCCTCACCACCTGAGGAGCTTTCAGAGCTCAACTCAATGCTCGCGCCATGTCGCGGGCGTTTGCGACCGTCCTTGAAAAACTTGGAGGTCACCTCGCCAGACGCTCGACTGTCCGGTCTCGCAGCTGTGGAGCCGCCGGAGTCGGACATCGCCGACTCCACATCCACGAACCTTTCAGTGTCACTCACGTGAGCTTGCCGCTCACCTACCTCTTCCACAGACGTGGACTTCACCAAGTCCTCACGTCCTGCATCCACCACGTCAATCAATCCACTGGGCGAACCAGCTTCTCCATTAAACTTGCCATTGTCCGTTTGCATTTTTTCGATCCTTATTTTTAAAACTTTATCCATAATTAAACCCACGAGTATGGGGGAAATATACGTCGACCTGGCCAGAGACCCCTGTAACCAAGGTAACCCTATTTACTGCTGGAGGGCGGGCGGTATCCAGAGAAGGGGGTTTTTTAACGAGGTTATCTCCTCAGCGCTAATGACGGGGCTTAGCCCCCCCGCCTTTCAGCCTATCGGCACGCTAGACCTTCGGCATTGGGCATCATTCATCACGCAATCACTCAATCACACAATCACCACTTCACCCATTCACCCACACTTAAAAATATATACATATATATATAATACACCCCCCTGCGCCACTGACGACGCCCCCGTGATTTTTGCAAGTGGTTATCTCCACCGGAACGACATGGGAAATTGTGAGGGAAGGGAAAAAAAGGATAGAGCAAGTCTGCATCGCCAGTCAACTCTCAGAAGAGAGAAGTACCGGGAGCAGACAAGCCCTTTGAGGTTATGGGAGAGGAAAAAGGAATAAAGGAAGCCCGGTGGCGGCCGAAGCCGCGTGCACTTGGCAAACACACCGCGCCGTGTCAGACTATTCGCCATCGCCGACAATACACCTAGGTGACCTAGGAGATTATCGGCGATGCCCAGGGTGCACCGGCCCCTCCCATTGCCGTTCCTCCGGACGTATCCTCGGGACTGACAATGGGGGAGGCACACGAGGAGGTTGTCTGACCTAGCACCCCAACCTAACCTAACCTAACCTAACCTAACCTAACCTAACCTAACCTAACCTAACCTAACCTAACCTAACCTAACCTAACCTAACCTAACCTAACCTTTTTTTTTTTTTTTTTTTACATGTGGAAATGCATTACGCATCCCCTCATGCCCCGGGGGGGACGAGAGGGGTATGTGGGACTCCCCGGCGGCGGCCGGTATACCCACTAAAACCACATGGTGAAATCCTCACGGTCGCTTGTGCCGGGGACACGGGAACGCTTGCGCATACTTCCGCGAACCCCGACGCGACTGCGGCCTTTCGGCCTCGTCCAGGCCTTGCGGCCAGGCGCTGTGTCGGACCACCAAACACAGCGCCGATCCTCACGAGCCCGGAGTGGTACGGCGAACTCCCCCGAGTCCGCCGCCCGGGGCTCAGCGCCGACCGCCTGCCACACCAGCTGGCGGTCAGCAGTCCTCCCGGGTGACAGCAAGCTGCCCCCCGGTCGGCCTCTTCACCCGAAAGGGTGGAAGGTGGGTCCGCCGCGTCCAAGCACAAGGCCCGGTCGCGGCCCCCCTCCCTTTCCTCACGCCCCTTGCGGGGCCGAGGGGTGGGCCCGCCGCTACTCACGCAGCCTCCCTCCCCCCCACGAGGTGGGTCCGCAGCGTCCAGGCCGAAGCCCGGTCGCGCTCCCCCTCCCCATATGTCCCCATAAGGGTGGGTCCGCCGCGTCCAGGCCGAGGCCCGGTCGCAGCCCCCCTCCCTTCCGCTACCCCTTGCGGGGCTGCCCGAGTGGTGGGTCCGCCGCGTCCAAGCACGAGACCCAGAACCACGGCCTCCCTCCTCCCGGGCGTCCTCCACGCGGTGGGTCCGCCGCGTCCAGGCCGAGGCCCGGTCGCAGCCCCCCTCCTCGTCCCCAACAGGGCAGGTCCGCCGCGTCCGAGCCGAGGCCCGGTCGCAGACTCCCTCCCTTCCACACGCCAGGCATTCGCCATCGCCGACAATACATCTAGGTGACCTAGAAGATTATCCTGCGATGTTCAGAATGCACCGGCCCCTGCCATTGCCGTTCCTCTGGACGTATCCTCGGGACTGACAATGGGCTTCGAGGGGTGGGCCCGCCGCTACTCACGCAGCCTCCCTCCCCTCCACGAGGTGGGTCCGCAGCGTCCAGGCCGAAGCCCGGTCGCGCTCCCCCTCCCCATATGTCCCCATGCCAGACTATTAGCCATCGCCGACAATAACCCAGGACAACCTGGAAAATTATCGACGATACCCAGGGTGCACCGGCCCCTCCCATTGTCGTTCCCACAGGCGAACCCGATGGGACTGGCAATGGGAGCAGGCACACGAGGAGGTTGTCTGACCGCGCCACCCCAACCTAACCTAACCTAACCTAACCTAACCTAACCTAACCTAACCTAACCTAACCTAACCTTTTTTTTTTTTTTTTTTTTTTTTTCAGGGGAAAATGCCTAACGCATGCCCCCCCGCCGAGGGCACGGCGGGGGGGGTATGTCCGATCTGCCCGGACTAAAAACCCCTGGTGTCCCTTCTTCTGCCTGCGCCGGAGCTGCGGGATCGCTTGCGCATTCGCAGCGCTGCTCCGGCAGGCCTCGGCCCGCATTGCGGACCCCTCCTGTTGTGAGGGGCTGTTGCCCCTCTTTCCTTCACTAGGCGGACGTGTTGAACACAGAACGCGTCCGCTTTCTCCTTCTTGGCCTGTTACTGATCGGTTGACGGGTTGCCCTCCCCGCCACCCGCAGGCCCGACCTTATGGTGGTCGCAGGTCGTAACCTAACCTAACCTAACCTAACCTAACCTAACCTAACCTAACCTAACCTTTTTTTTTTTTTTTTTTACAAGGGGAAATGCGTTACGCATCCCCTCTCGCCCGGGGGGACGAGAGGGGTATGTGGGACTCCCCGGCAGAGTGCCGGTATACCCACTAAAACCCCTTGGTGTGTCACACAATCGCAATGCCGAGGTCACGGGTACGCGGGACGCATTCTTCCGCGACCTCGGCGCGACGACGGCCTCATCAGGCCTCCTCTTCGGCCAACAGGCCAGGTGCTGTGTTGGCACACTTCCAACACAGCACCTCCTCACGAGCCCTATGCGGAACGGCGGACTCCCCCGAGTCCGCCGCCCGGGCTCTCATCGATGACCACTATCCAGTGGCCATCGGGGTCTCCTGCGCGGCCTCTGCCGCCGCAGGGTGGGTGGGCTGCGACTGGGCTTTGGGCCGAGTCGCAGCTTTCGTCCTCCCTTTCCTCCTCCTTGCGGGCCTCGCGCCAGCGCACGCCCGCCCGCCCATCTTGTGCCCGGCAGGTTGTTTCGCCGCGGCGCACACTAAACAGTGCGGCGCGGCGCGACAACCCTCGGACTTATGGCCGGGTTTCCCGCAGCGGAAACAAATGTCCCCGTAGTCGACCTCTGCGGTACACTGCTCCCTAACGTGCCCCAAGGTGAGGCACTTGAAGCACCGCAGAGGTCGCCTCTCCAGCATCATTCGATGCACCGTCGACCACCCTATGAGAAGGCGGTCGACGTCCATAATCCGCTTGGCCGCGGCAATTGGGCAGCTGACCAGGACTGTGCCGAGGCCGGATTTGCCCCGGCGCACCTCCCCCACATCCATCGAGTTGGGAGAACACTCGCCAACTCGCTCGAGCTCGTCCCAAACCTCGAACTGACCGACTGAGTCGTCCAGGCCCGAGATGCGCATAGTTACGCACTTCTCCGGCCTGGAGACCCAGACGTCATCCTCGTTGAGGGCCTCCCGCAGCTTTTGAGCCAGCTGGTCGGCCTTTTCGCCGCTGGTGGAACCGGGCAGCACCAAGAGGCGCGCCCCTGTCGCAGCCTTTTTAAAACCTAGGGACTGGATGCCCAGGCTCCCTAGGTCGACCTTCTCCTTGGCCAGCTTGAGGATGCGGGCGTAGGTGATGCCCCTTTTCTCAGCGTCGGGCTGTAGTTTTAAGGCTACAGCCGACGTGGTAGGGGGCTTCAGCTTCAGCTTTTTCGCCTTTTTCGGCCTCGCTGGCCGACTGGCCGGCTGGCGGGCGGGAGCGGAGCCCTTGGCGGGCTTGGCCTTTCGCCGGGAGACCACTGTCCAACCCTCACTAGTGGGTGTCGGTGGTACCGGGCCACTCGCTTCTCCCTGCACGGGATTAGCCGCCGTGGCCTGTCTCCTCTTCTTGGGCCCCTTCCTTCCCTTCGTTCCTTCCCGCGGAACAGTGGGACGGACTGGTCCGGAGACCGGAGCCGCATCTTGCGCCATTGGTGGGGCCGGAGCCGCATCCTGCGCCATAGGTGGGGCCGGTTGAGTGATCGGCCCAGCCTTTTTCCTGGGGGCAGCCCGTGGGGCAGCCCTTGCTAAGACCCCAGAGTAAGGAGTCCTCGTCTCGTCCATGCTGGTCCTATCAGACGCCAGCGGAGGGCGTAAACGCACCTCCGGCAGCAGTCTATCTGCCAGCCCCTCAATCCGAGCATTGATCATGTTCCCCACCGCCTCGATTATCGAGCGTTTCATCTCCTCGGGCTCATACGGAGCACTCGAGGGATGGGGAGCCATGGTCTCTGCTTGGCGTTCTTGCGTCCGCCGCAAATCAGCCCGTAATGTGGCTAATTCGCCGCGGAGCTCGTTCACCTCCGCTTTGAGACGGTTATTATCCGCCGCAAGTTTCGTAGTCTCTACGGAGACCGACGATCTACTCAGCGCCTCAACGGCGTCTTTTATTGCGGCCGCCGCATCTTTGAGGGCCCTTACGTAGGTGCCCTTAAGATTCGACGACTTGCCGGCGACTTGAGTGATCACATTCACCTGCTGGAGAACCTGATCCCTCAACTCGCCGGCCGTCAGTCCCTCTTCAGCCGAGGTTTCGGAGAGGCGAGTCGACCTCAGAAGATAGGACTCCCGTGCCAACTCCGCCACCTCCTTCTCAGCCTGGAGCTCCATCGCCGCGCGCTCCGCGGCGACGAGCTCGGCCTTAGCCTGGGCCAGACCGACATACTCCCCGGTCGTCGGTGGCCTTCCTCTTCCTCGGGGGGCGCCGGTGCACTTCGGGATAGCGTGGATTTCACTCCCGCTGCCCGACCGTGACCGGTCTGCCCCCAGAGATTCCTTTTTTGGAAGGAAACGTCCCGCTGAGTCCCTTGCTTGAGCAGGGGAGGAACGTCCTCGTCCGCCTTTTCCAAGCCGCACCTTAAGTGCGGGGCGGGTGTCACTGTCCGACGAGCTAGCGCTCAAGTCGACATCCTTGGTACGTCTTGGGCGCTTACGCCCATCTTTACGTGAGGGTCCATCCGTGCTGTCTGGTCTCGAGGCTATGGAGACGTCAGTGTCAGACATTGCCGACTCCATATCCTCGGACCGCATCGCCTCTTCATAGGCGGCCGTCCACTCCTTCTGCGCTTCCGCAGCAGAAATTTCCTCCACGCTTGCAGAGCAAGCCCTCTTTCCTACGTCAAAAACCAATCGCAATGTTTGTCCGTTGTTCGCGCCAGAGTCGTCAGTTGCACTTGCGTGCAAGGTATCGGTTGCCCCCCCCGTATACGTGGGGCGATCAGAACCCGAGGGCTCCGTAAGGGCTTTTTGTCCAGCCGCTTTCGCGACTGGTACCCTCCCGGGGAGTTTTTTTGCCTTTACCTTTGTTTCCATTTTTGTTTGCCTTGGTTTTTATACTGGCCAAGGCACCCAGTTTCCCCTCCCCCCCAGCGCTAATGACGGGGTTTAGCCCCCCCGCCTGCCAGCCTATCGGCACGCTCGACCTTCAGCATTGGGCATCTTTCATACATCACGCAATCAATTCATCCTTTCACCCACACTTATAAATATATACATATATATATAATACACCCCCCTGCGCCACTAACGACGCCCCCGTGATTTTTGCAAGTGGTTATCTCCACCGGAACGACATGGGAAATTGTGAAGGAAAGGAAAAAGGATAGAGCAAGTCTGCATCGCCAGTCAACTCTCAGAAGAGAGAAGTACCGGGAGCAGACCAGCCCTTTGAGGTTATGGGAGAGGAAAAGGAATAAAGGAAGCCCGGTGGCGGCCGAAGCCGCGTGCACTTGGCAAACACACCGCGCCGTGTCAGACTATTCGCCATCGCAGACAATACACCTAGGTGACCTAGGAGATTATCATGCGATGCCCAGGGTGCACCGGCCCCTCCCATTGCCGTTCCTCTGGACGTATCCTCGGGACTGACAATGGGGGAGGCACACGAGGAGGTTGTCTGACCTAGCACCCCAACCTAACCTAACCTAACCTAACCTTTTTTTTTTTTTTTTTTTTTTTTTTTTTACATGTGGAAATGCATTACGCATTCCCTCCTATCCCGGGGGGGACCAGAGGGGTATGTGGGACTCCCCGGCGGCGGCCGGTATACCCACTAAAACCACATGATGCTTTCGCACGGTCGCATAGCCGGGGTCGCGGGAACGCATAAAGCATACTTCCGCGACGTCCCGGCGCGACTTGGCCTTGCGGCCTCCTCACGGCCTTTCGGCCAGGCGCTGCGTTGAAAAACACAGCACCTTCCACACGAGCCATGTATTGAGCGGCAGACTCCCCCGAGTCCGCCACCCAGGCTCAAGGCCGGCCACCGGCCCCACTAGCCAGTGGCCAGCCAATAGTCGGACAAGTGACAACAAAGCCATCAAGAGACAGCAGAGCTGTCACTCGTCCAGCCAGTATGGGTTGAGTGGGCCCGCCGCTACCGAGCCAAAGGCCCAGCCGCAGCCTCCCTCCCCTCCCTCCTCACGGTGCCGTCACCCGAGAAGTGGGCTGCCGCTACCGGACCATAAGCCCAGCCGCAGCCTCCCTCCTCTCAGGGCGGACACCCGAGGGTCGGGCAGCCGCTACCGAGCCGAAGCCCAGCCGCAGCCGCCCTCCCCTCACTCCACACGCCCCAAGGGGCTGGCACCCAAGGGGTGGGTCCGCCGCAGCCAGGCCATAGGCCCAGCCGCAGCCTCCCTCCTCTCGGGGCCGTCATCTCGGGGGGTGGGCCCGCCGCTACTCACGCAGCCTCCCTCCCCCTCCACGCGGTGGGTCCGCCGCGTCCAGGCCGAGGCCCGGTCGCAGCCCCCCTCCTCGTCCCCAACAGGGCAGGTCCGCCGCGTCCGAGCCGAGGCCCGGTCGCAGACTCCCTCCCTTCCTCACGCCAGGCATTCGCCATCGCCGACAATACATCTAGGTGACCTAGAAGATTATCCTGCGATGTTCAGAATGCACCGGCACCTGCCATTGCCGTTCCTCTGGACGTATCCTCGGGACTGACAATGGGCTTCGAGGGGTGGGCCCGCCGCTACTCACGCAGCCTCCCTCCCCTCCACGAGGTGGGTCCGCAGCGTCCAGGCCGAAGCCCGGTCGCGCTCCCCCTCCCCATATGTCCCCATAAGGGTGGGTCCGCCGCGTCCAGGCCGAGGCCCGGTCGCAGCCCCCCTCCCTTCCCCACGCCAGACTATTCGCCATCGCCGACAATACATCTAGGTGACCTAGAAGATTATCCTGCGATGCCCAGGGTGCACCGGCCCCTCCCATTGCCGTTCCTCTGGACGTATCCTCGGGACTGACAATGGGATGAGCACACGAGGAGGTTGTCTGACATCAGCACCCCAACCTTTTTTTTTTTTTTGTTTCCGCTGGGAAATGCATTTACGCATACCGCCCGAGCCCGGGGGAGCCCGGACGGTTATGTGGGGCTCCTGGAAGAAGTCCAGACTACCCACTAAAACCCAGCGCCGCCCTCTGTGCCTTTTGTGGGGCGCCACGGGATCGCTCTACGAGCACACTACCGTGACGCCCCGGCGGATACCTCTGTTTTGGGGCCCCCCGGCCCCATTCCGGCTTACTGCTGCCGTTCAGCCCTCTTTATGGCGGGGGCAGGAGACGAGCGTATCGCCCCCTTCTTCGCCCCCGCCTCGCTCTGCGGATCGGGTCGGCCAGGGCATCCTCTTCCCTGACCCGTTCCGCGGCCTCCTTCTGCGACATGACATTTTCGCAGAAGGAGACCATCGCCTCCCAGGCCCCCCTGTCGCGGAGCATAGCCTCCACTATGCTCCGCAACGAGAGGTCTCCTCCGACCACGCTTGTGAGGTCGTGCCTCTGCGACCCCCACACCACACACTCCCGGAGCGTGTGGCCTGCCGTGTCCACGGGTGCATCGCACTCGTGGCACTTGGGGGTCGCCTCCCGCCCAGCGATCTGGTGCAGATACTTACCAAAACAGCCATGCCCGGTAAGTATCTGCACCAGCCTATATGTCAGCTGGCCCTTCCTCCTGAGCCAGTTGGCTAACTGGGGGTGGATCGCCTCCACTACCTCTCCTCCGTATGTTGGGGAAGCTAACTGCTCCCCCCACCTCCGGACCACCTCCTCCTGGGCCCTCTTCCTCTCGCGCCGTACCGCCTCCCACTCCGGTACGACGCCCCTCGCCCGCTCGTCCGCCCGGAACCGGTGGACGACGGCCAACACCTCCGCCTGCAGCTCCCAGGGCGGATCCCCCGCCAGGAGCGTGGCCGCCGCCCAGGACACCGTCCGGTACCCCCTGATGGCCCTCACCGAGATAACCCTCTGAGGCCTCCGAAGAAGCCTCTTATTCCCCTCGGTGAGAGCCTCCGCCCAGATTGGGGCCCCGTACAGGGCCATACTCCGGATTACCCCGGAGTATAGCCGTCTGCACGAGGAGTTCGGCCCCCCCACATTGGGCAGTAGCCTGCCCAGGGCAGCGGCGGTGGAAATTAGTTTCGGGGCTAGACGAATGAAATGTGCCCCGAAACTCCACCGCCCGTCCAGTATGAGGCCCAGATACTTCATCTGGGCCCCCACCCGCACCATCTCGCCTCGGACGGCAATGCTTGCCCCCCTTGGAGGCCCTCGACGCGGCCCATGAAACAAGAGGGCCTCCGTCTTCTCCAAGGCGACCTCGAGACCCAACTGCCGGATTCTATCCACCACCAGAGAGGTCCCGACGGTCGCCCTGCGCGCCACCTCCTCCCAGCTCCCTCCCCGGACCATGATGAGGGTGTCGTCCGCGTAACATAACACCCTCATCCCGGGAAGGAGCGGCCCTCTGAGCAACCAGTCGAACCCGACGTTCCACAGTGTGGGCCCCAACACCGAGCCCTGCGGAACCCCGCGCTCGACCGGCCGCCTGCACAGGCTACCCTCACGGTCCTCCCACAGGACCTGCCGGTCCCTCAGGTACGCCTCCAACAGCTTCCGCAGATAAGGAGGCACTCCATGGAAACGGAGCGCCTCTACCAACGTCTCGTGCGGAATGCTGTTGAAGGCGTTCCGCACATCCAGGGACACCGCCAGTGCCACCTCCCCCCTCTCCACCGCCTCTCCGGTGAAGGCCTTCAGTTGGTTCAGGGCGTCAATGGTCGAACGACCTGCCCTGAACCCCCACTGGGCCCCCGAAAGTCCGGGTCCGACCGACTCCAGGTGCTGGACGAGGCGAGACGCAAGGATCCGCTCGAAGACCTTTCCCGCCTCGTCCAGCAAGACAATGGGCCTATAGGCCGATGCCTGCTCCGGGGGACGACCCTCCTTGGGGAGAAGGCAGACCCTCCCCTCCTTCCACTGACTCGGGAACTGTCCGGTGGTGAGACACACATCGAACAGTTCCCGCAGCCGGCCCCCCAAGAACTTCCTGGTCCGCCACAGGATGGACCCGGGGATCCCATCAGGACCCGGCGCCTTTTTCCGCCTCCGGAGACGGTCCAGGGCCCCCTCCATTTCCTCGTCACTGATTAGTGGCGGAGGAGGTCCCCCCTCCCCGGGCCCTGGGCTGGGCGGCGCCATCACGGGGGGTGAAAATTCCTCCGGGGAGCCCGGAAAAAGATCCCCCATTATTCGGCCAAGAAGATCCGCGGGAAGGGTTTCCGTGGCCGGTGTTCCCATCCGTCCCGCGAGCTTGTTCCGGGCCCCAAGGAACGGACGACCCCACGGGTTCCGGTCCAGCTCCCGGAGGAAGTCCCGGTCCGCCCGCTCCTTGGCCCGACAGATAGCCCGCCCGAGCTCATCTTTGGCCCAATTTAGAGCCTCCCTCAGGCGAGCCTCCCGGGCCGGGTCTCGACCATTCTGTCTGCGACACCGCACGTATTCCCTCCGTGCAGCGCCACAGACCTCCCTCTTCCTCTCTATGTCGGCCGACCACCAGTGGACCCTTCTTCTGTCAGTCCACCGCCGAGCCCTTGGCATGCTAGCGTCGCACACCGCCGTGAGGGCCCTGCGCATGCGTCCAGCGAGATCCTCGGTGGTGGCACCCTCCGAGACTCGGGGGTAGGCCCACCGCTGGACTAAGGCGGCCTCCTCTGCCAGTTCTGGGTCCATTCGGGTCACGGCCCAACGTGGGAAGCAACTGGGCCCCCTAGGAGGGGCCGCCCGACCTGAGGGGGTGGAGACACTAAAACGGACGTATCTGTGATCTGACAGTGTCTCCACCCCGACTTCGACCCTCCAGTCCGTGATCCTGCGCGCAACAACAGGGGTGGCGAACGACATGTCCACCACGGACCCCCCCGAGTGCCGCACGCAGGTATGGACCGCCCCCCTGTTCAGGAGGGTCAGACCGCACGTCAGGGCCCACGATTGGACGGCCCTCCCTCTGGGGTCAGTTGTAGGGTTACCCCACTCCCTTCCCTTGGCGTTGAGGTCGCCGAGCACCACCGTGTGACCCGACGACCACCTATTAGAGGCAGCCCTGACCGAGTCGAGGAAGATCTCGAACTCCGCCAGGGTGCGATTGGGGGAGAAGTACGTGCCTATAATCACGTATCCCCCCCAATTCGCCACCACGTAGCCAGCTCCCCTCTCTAGAGTTGAGAGGGGAGTGTCCGAGCTGAACCTCGTCACTATGGCCACTACTCCGCTCAAGTCCCCCGCCCAGTGAGACCGCGGGGGAACGTAATAAGGCTCGCAGGCCACCGCTACGTTTACCTCCCACTCCGCCATGGACTGCAGGAACAGATCCTGAGCCGCGGCGGAGTGGTTTAGGTTCGCCTGGAGGAAGTTAACATGTCGTTCTAGATTCATTCCGACATGTTAGCTTCCTCCTGCGCCGCCTGGCGTCCGACCTCTCTGTTGGTGGCTGAGGTCCGTTCGGCCACCTTTCCGTTCGTACGGGGGGGGTTGCAATCCCCTCCCCCCATCTGGTGCCCCGAGGGCTTTCCGGCATCCGCACACACTGCGCACCTCACTGCCGCAGTGCAGACCCTCATGACATGGCCCCCTTGACCACATCGGAAGCACAAGCCTGTGCGGTCCACCCTAGAAGGGCACATGGCCCTCACGTGGCCGAGGCCCATGCAGCGGAAACAGCGCATGGGGCGCTCCTGCATGGCCTCCACCCTGGCCGAGCCCCACCCGATCTTGACAGCAGCGGCATCGGCCAGCAGCTTCGCCACCCTCACCGGGCAACTGACCAACACCGCCCCCATCCCTCTCGGGCCCGGTCGCACCTCCTTCGCCCTAACTAGGGCCTCCGCGCATCCCCCGGCCCTAGCCACTGCGGCCACCACCCTCTCCTTGGTGACCGAGTCATTAAGATCCGTGATGCGCAGCATTGCTGACATCACGGGCCTTGCGACATCGGCCATCCCCTCCAGCGCCGAACGGAGCTTCTCGGCCAGCTGGTCGGCCTTCTCCTCCGTCTGCCCCTTCGGCAGCTCCAGAACCCTGGCCCCCGTGGCAGCGCGGCGGAACTTGAGGGACTCTATGCCCAGCTCCTGCAAGTCCACCCTCTCCTCCGCCCTTGCCAAAATCTGGCTATAGGAAGCCCCCGCAGCACCCGCTTCCTCCCGCATGGTGATCACCACTGCGGAGGTGCGAGGGGGAGTGAGCTTCGGCTTTGGAACCAACTCTCGAGCCCTCGGGGCAGCCGGGACATTTGGAGACGTCGCCGGGGCACTCTTCTTTTTGCCCTTCTTGGGCCGGGTTACGGTTGTGAACCCCTCCTCCTCCTGGCTTACAGCAGCAGGAGTCACCACTGGCGGCGTCTGGTCCGGGGTTAGGGAGGCATTGCTCACCCTCACTGACCTTCCCACCGGCTTCGCCTTCACTATTGAAGGACCCGGTCGAGCCCTCACCGGACCCTCCACCTCCGACACGGTGGAAGCCACCTGCCGCCTCCGATCCGCCGCTAACGGAGGGCGATGTACCACCGCCGGCAGTAGCCGCTCCTCGATGCCAGCCAACTTGGCATCCACCATCTCCCCCACCGACAGAACAATGGAGCGCCGGAGCTCTTCCAACATACTGCCATCGAACGCAGGCGGGGGAGGAGGCGGGGGAAGAGGCGGCGGCGACCTTTTGGCGGCCGTCATCGAGGATCTCATATCCTCGAACTCCCGACGATGAGCCGCTAATTCCGCCTTCAGGGCGTCAACCTCCCTGCGAAGGAGTCCATTGTCCCTGCGGAGGCGACGCGTCTCGTCCTCCTCCGGCCTCGCCGCCAGCACGTCCACAATCTCTTGGAGACTGGCCGCTGCAGTCTTCAGCCTCTTCACTAATGGCCCCTGCAGGTGCCCCGACTTCTTCGCTACCTCCAAAATGCTGGCCGCATTCTGGCCGGCCAGCGCCCGAAGCTCCTCAGGGGGGAGGCTTTCTACCTCAATGCCATCCGGCACAATGGGGTTGAGGATGACAACCGGCTCTTTACGGAACGCTCTGGCCTTCAACGCCTGGTCCAGAGCCTCCTCCCTGTCCTCCTCCTCTGCCTTCCGCAGTTCCGCCCTAGCGCGGGTGATCCCCGTGCCCCTCTTAGCGCTGGTCGCCTTCCCGCGTCGCGCAGACGCCACCTTCGGCTCTAGCACCATCGAGTCGGTGTCCGAAGCGGAAAACTCCGACTCCGTCACCTTCTCGTGGCGCCTCTTGCCCCCTCCCTTAGAGATACCTGGAGTGGAGTCCATGTCTGACCCCATTCCACAATCCCCCTCAAGCCCAAGCGGGCAACAATCCACCGAACCAATACGCAAGCAATTCAGAGCCAGTGTACAAGCCAAAGTCGTTTGAAAATCGAAATCCAAGTTTTGGCCCTAATAAGGGCCCTTAACCTCCTCAACAACACCCCTCTACAACAAAACAATACTCCTCCGAAGCCAACGCAAACCCTCTGAAAACTTTCCAAAATCGGTCGGTAAAGTTTTTTTTTTTTTTTTTTTTTTTTTTTTTCGGTAAAGTTTTCAACTCATCAGCACCCCAACCTAACCTAACCTAACCTAACCTTTTTTTTTTTTTTTTTTTTACATGTGGAAATGCATTACGCATTCCCTCCTATCCCGGGGGGGACCAGAGGGGTATGTGGGACTCCCCGGCGGCGGCCGGTATACCCACTAAAACCACATGATGCTTTCGCACGGTCGCATAGCCGGGGTCGCGGGAACGCATAAAGCATACTTCCGCGACGTCCCGGCGCGACTTGGCCTTGCGGCCTCCTCACGGCCTTTCGGCCAGGCGCTGCGTTGAAAAACACAGCACCTTCCACACGAGCCATGTATTGAGCGGCAGACTCCCCCGAGTCCGCCACCCAGGCTCAAGGCCGGCCACCGGCCCCACTAGCCAGTGGCCAGCCAATAGTCGGACAAGTGACAACAAAGCCATCAAGAGACAGCAGAGCTGTCACTCGTCCAGCCAGTATGGGTTGAGTGGGCCCGCCGCTACCGAGCCAAAGGCCCAGCCGCAGCCTCCCTCCCCTCCCTCCTCACGGTGCCGTCACCCGAGAAGTGGGCTGCCGCTACCGGACCATAAGCCCAGCCGCAGCCTCCCTCCTCTCAGGGCGGACACCCGAGGGTCGGGCAGCCGCTACCGAGCCGAAGCCCAGCCGCAGCCGCCCTCCCCTCACTCCACACGCCCCAAGGGGCTGGCACCCAAGGGGTGGGTCCGCCGCAGCCAGGCCATAGGCCCAGCCGCAGCCTCCCTCCTCTCGGGGCCGTCATCTCGGGGGGTGGGCCCGCCGCTACTCACGCAGCCTCCCTCCCCCTCCACGCGGTGGGTCCGCCGCGTCCAGGCCGAGGCCCGGTCGCAGCCCCCCTCCTCGTCCCCAACAGGGCAGGTCCGCCGCGTCCGAGCCGAGGCCCGGTCGCAGACTCCCTCCCTTCCTCACGCCAGGCATTCGCCATCGCCGACAATACATCTAGGTGACCTAGAAGATTATCCTGCGATGTTCAGAATGCACCGGCACCTGCCATTGCCGTTCCTCTGGACGTATCCTCGGGACTGACAATGGGCTTCGAGGGGTGGGCCCGCCGCTACTCACGCAGCCTCCCTCCCCTCCACGAGGTGGGTCCGCAGCGTCCAGGCCGAAGCCCGGTCGCGCTCCCCCTCCCCATATGTCCCCATAAGGGTGGGTCCGCCGCGTCCAGGCCGAGGCCCGGTCGCAGCCCCCCTCCCTTCCCCACGCCAGACTATTCGCCATCGCCGACAATACATCTAGGTGACCTAGAAGATTATCCTGCGATGCCCAGGGTGCACCGGCCCCTCCCATTGCCGTTCCTCTGGACGTATCCTCGGGACTGACAATGGGATGAGCACACGAGGAGGTTGTCTGACATCAGCACCCCAACCTAACCTAACCTAACCTAACCTAACCTAACCTAACCTAACCTTTTTTTTTTTTTTTTTGTCAGGGGGAAAATGCCTACGCATGCCACTCCGCCTAGGGCACGGCGGAGTGGGTATGTCCGACTTGCACGGACTAAAAACCCCCTGGTGTCCCTTCACAGCCCCGAGTGTCCGGGTCGTGGGTACCGCAGATTGCATGACTACCACGACGCTGACAGGGCCTGGACCGCTACTGCAGTCCCCTCCAATGTGGAAACCTTACTTTCCTTTCCTCCACTAGGACGGGCTCGCGAGACACAAGCGAGCCCGTCTACCTTCACGGCCTGCTGCTGGTCGGTCGACGGGTTGCCCTCCCCGCCGACCGCAGGCCACGCCCTACGGGGGGCGCAGATCGTCTCTTAAGTGAGCCGTGCGTCGACGCCCTGTGCGTCGGCGGCGGGAGGGGAGCGTTGACGACGCTTCCCTCTCCCTCTCGGCTGCCTCCTTGGCCGCTATTACGGCCTCCGTGAAAGAGGCTACTGCCTCCCAGGCGCGCTCGCTCCCGACCATGCTTGCGACCACAGCCGGAAGCGAGAGCGCCTGAACTCCGATCGCGGCGATTAGCTCGCCTCTCGCCTCGTCCCAAGCCGGACACGCCTGCAGTGTGTGTGAGGCCGTGTCCTCAGGGGCAGCGCAGTGGTGGCATCCCTCTGTTTCTTCGCGTCCGATACGACACAGATACCGCCCGAAACAACCATGTCCGGACAGTATCTGTGTGAGCCGGAACGTGAGGGCACCGTGTCGACGCTCTAACCACTCCCTGAAAACAGGCATTATGGCGGCGACGGTGTTGAGTCCTGCACTTGGTTGGGCTAAAAGTTCGCCCCACTCTTCGATGACGGTAGAGTGCAATTCCGTCCTTTTTCGTCCAATTTCTATAAGGTCAACGATGTGACCCTGTCTGAGCTCGTTCGTACGCCATTTGTATAGGCGGGCCAGAGCTTTCGCCTCAAGTTGCCAGGGGGGCGTTCCCGCTAACAGTGTACCCGCCTCGTATGCGATCGTGCGATACCCGCGAGCTACCCGTGTCGCCATCACTCTCTGGGGTCTCCTCAGGAGCGCCATGCTTTGGGCGGATAGGGTCTCAGCCCAGATTGGGGCCCCATATAGGGCCTGGGATCGCACAACGCCAGTGTAGAGCCTCCTGCATGAGGTGTCAGGTCCTCCCAGATTAGGGAGAATTGACGACAATGCCGTCGCCGTCTTAGTCAGTTTGGGGGACAGCGCCTCAAAGTGGGGACGGAAAGTCCAGCGACTGTCAAGGAGTAAACCAAGGTACTTAAGTGTCCGTCCCACAGTGATGCGCACGCCCCCGACCACAATGTGTAAGTCACCCGGCGGTTTATTCCGGGGCCCATGAAAGGCCACCGCCTCAGTTTTGTTAAGGGCCACATTAAGGCCCAGTCTTCTAATACGCCCTACAATCAGGGCTACTCCCGCCGTAGCCCGTATGGTAGCCTGGCGATATGAGCGCCCTCTCGCGGTGACCAAGGTGTCATCCGCATAGCAGGTCAGGGCGACACCGGGTAACAGTGATCCCCTGAGGACCCAGTCGTATGCGATGTTCCACAGAAGTGGTCCTAGGACTGACCCCTGTGGAACACCGCACTCTATATCTTTTCGACACCACTCCGTGTTACCCGGGTAGGTGATACTTCTGTCCGAGAGGTAGTTCGACACTATACGGCGCAAATAGAATGGGGTCCGGTGATAAATCAAGGCCTCCAGTATCGCGCCCCAGGGGAGGGAGTTGAATGCATTGGCGATGTCTAATGACACCGCCAATATCACCTCACCCCGGGATACAGCCTCCTCCACGATCCCTTTTACTCTGTTGACGGCGTCGAGAGTGGATCTTCCACGCCGAAAGCCGAACTGGTTGGGACTCAAGTCCGGTCCTGTCTGCGTCAAGTGCTCGACGAGGCGGTTAGCTATGATTCGCTCGAAGAGCTTGCCCGCCTCGTCGAGCAGAACTATTGGGCGGTAGGCGGAGGGTGAGTCCGCAGGACGCCCATCCTTCCTCAGAAGAATCAGTTTCCCGGTTCTCCAGTTAGGTGGGAAATGTCCGTACCGCAGGCATTCACTAAGGAACGTCTTACAGCGGGGCCCCAGTGCCTCAAGTGACGCAGCCAGGACGCGTCCAGGTACGCCGTCAGGTCCCGGGGCGACGTTTCTAGTCTTCATTTTGTGTATAGCCACCTCGAGTTCTAGTTCCGTAATCTCGGGGGCATTTTCGTCATTGTCCAGGGTGTCGTGTCCAGGTGTTCTCATGTCCGGGAAAGTGCGCTCTGTACCGTTCGGGAACAGGGCACTTAGTGTCACGTCCAGTATTTGGGGCTGCAGGGTTTGAGTCAAGGGCGGGGCCCAAGGGCGGAGTTTTCCCCTGACCATCTTGTACGGGCGTCCCCAGGGGTCGCCGTCCAAGATGGCGAGGAGTTCTTCCCGAGCCTGCACTTTAGCCCTTTTTATGGCCTCCTGGAATGTCCGTTTCGCTGATCTATAGGTCTCGTACAGCTCAGCCTCTCTTGTTGTCGAGTATTGAGTGCGTCGACGTCTCCTCCGGTGGCGGGTGTACTGGCGACGCGCAGCTATGCAAGCCCGACGTAGCTGTGCGAGCTCGCGCGACCACCAGTACACTTGTCGTGTCCGTGGCCTGCTGTTAGGCCGCATC
Organism: Pheosia gnoma; assembly: GCA_905404115.1. Taxonomy (NCBI): domain Eukaryota; kingdom Metazoa; phylum Arthropoda; class Insecta; order Lepidoptera; family Notodontidae; genus Pheosia; species Pheosia gnoma. The sequence continues at coordinate 9,342,823 of FR989908.1, read as the reverse complement.
CGAGGCATCGCCGCGTCGCAGATGGCGAATAAGGCAGACCGAAACCAGTCTGCCTCCTGCTGGATGTTGTAGGTACTCGGCGGCGATATCCAAGCTTGGGCTTCTGCAGCTTCTAGCAGAAGCTCTCTATTCAAGTGGCCTAGGGCCCATCGCGGGTTAGGGTCAATCAAGGCCGGATTCGCGGGGACGCTGGAGGCGGCGGAAACGCTGAATCGGATGTAGCGGTGATCCGACAGCGTCTCCGCCTCCCCGACAACGTGCCAATCGCTAACTTGACGCGCTATGCTGGGGCTGGCCAGGGAGATGTCCACTATGGATCCACCCCCTTGCCGGACGCACGTGTAGGCCGTACCCCTATTGAGAACGACCAGTCCTCTCTCTATCACCCACTCTTCCAGTATTTCACCCCTCGCGTCGGCAGTTGGTGAGCCCCACGCCGGGGACTTCGCATTAAAGTCCCCGAGGACTAGCACGGGACGCGGGTGAAGCCTGCTAATGAGGGCACTGAGTTGGGCCGTGAAGGCCTCGAATTCCGCCAGCTGTCTATTGGGGGAGAAATAAATCCCCACGACAGAGATGTTTCCGACGCTAGCGGCGACGTAGCCGTGGCCCCTCTCGACATTATCGAGTGTAGGGGCGCCGTGTGTCAGGTCCGTTATTATGGCCACCAGGCCATCCAAGTCCCCGGCCCATTTGGGTGAGGCGGGGACATAGTATGGCTCGGCGACCACTGCCAGTCCGATGGACCACTCCGCCAGGGTCTGGAACAGAAGGTCCTGGGCCCTGGCGGAGTGGTTTGCGTTGGTTTGGAGCATTTGGAGCACTTGGTCCATTAAGTGGTGTCCATGCTTTTCTCCTTCTCTGTCGATCGCGGTGCAGGTGCCGGTGTAGACCGTTGACCAGTGCGCGCGGGGGCCGCCTTCTGCATTTTGGGCTGAGATGATGAGCAGCCCTTGCTGCCCGCAGGATGTTCAGCGGGCTTTCCTACTTTTGCGCACATTAGGCAGTGCGGAGTGTCTATGCATTCGGCGGCTCTATGTCCCTTTTTGCCGCACCGGAAGCAGCATTCGCTGCAGTCTATTTCTGCACCACACTTGACGCCAACATGTCCTCCCATGAGGCAGCGGTAACACCGCATGGGCCTCGGCTTCAGTAGTTTGACTTGGGCCGAGACCCAGCCCACGAGGAGACGTCGACCGTCCGCAATCTTTTGGGCCGCTGCAATGGGACAGTTGATTATTGCTGTACCCTCTCCGTTTGGTCCCTGTTTTATATCCCCCACCTTAATTTGGGCGACGGGACAGTCTCCGATCTTAGCGACGGCTTCCACCAGCTCCCCCTTAGAGATGGACTCGTCGAGGCCGGCAATTCTCAGGGCGGCAGTTTTTATTGGCCGAGAGATCCGACAGTCTTCTTCTGAGAAGTGTTCTCTCATTTTCTCTGCAAGAGCGTCTGCTTTCTGGCCGCTCGTAGCCCCTGGTACTTCCAGGAGGCGGCCACCGGTGGCCGTCACCTTGTAGCGCAGGCCGTCTATACCAAGTTCATCCAACTTGATAACTGACCTGGCACTATGCAAAAGCGCCGCGTATGTGACGCCACGCTTTTCTGCCTCGGGTGCGAGAGTGAGGACTACCGCTGTTGAGCGCGGTACTCGGGGTCTTCTCCTCGTCCTTTTCCTCTTCCGCTTCGCCTTCTTGTCAGCCTTCCTAGCGCCAACCACCTGCCACTCTTCGCCTTTTGGTTTCGCGGGTTCCTGAGGTCGGGCAGTAGCGGGTTCCTTTCTTTCGTCTCTCTTCTTCTCCTTTTCGTCTCTCTTCTTCTCCTTTTTGTTTTGCAGGGCCTTGGAGGCGGCCGATGTAGAAGGCGTTTGTGCAGTCACGTGGGACTGAGCCCGCTCTGGTTGTTTGGTGGGGCGTGCTACCTTCTCGGCAAAAGAAACCTCCGGTGCTGTAGGTGGCGTCTGTTTGTTCTTATCAGACGCCAAGGGAGGGCGGAGAATCTTGCCCTCCAAAAATTGGACCCTTTGTAGGACCTTGCCGATCTCCTCTCTAACTACCTGTACCAGATCCGACTCAGCAGGTTTAGGAGCCGCGGCAGGGTTTGCCGTTTGACTCCCTTTCCCAGTTTCCATAACCATGGACCGGATGCAATCCAGCTCCTTCTTCATTTCGCCCATTTGCCTTTTAAGGCGGGCGTTTTCGATTTGCAGGCGGCGTACCTCATCGGATACTGAGCGCTGAAGCAGCTCCTCCGCCACGTCTGCTATGTTGTTCGCCGCCTGCTTCAACATCTTCTGGGACGTTCCTTTAAGGCCTTTTGAGACCCTTGCCACATCCCGAATCTCGCCAAGAGACTCCTCGAGCCTCAGTTTTAGGCCCTCTACGGGCAACTCGTCTGCGTCAAGCCTTGATGAGGCGCGCGATGCTGCACGAGAGCCTCGGTCACTAGCTGCCTCGCTCACGGCAGATTCGGCGGCCAGTCTGTCTACTTCGGCAATCCTTACCTCGAGGAAGTTCGCCCTTTTGGCAGCCTCCATCTCCTTCTTTATCTTCCACTTTCCTACATGTTCACCAGTGGTGGGTGGTCTTCCTCGTCCTCTTTTTTCCTTTGGCGACTTTGGTGCCGTGGTTTCTTCGCCACTAGATGCTGATTTGGCGCATCCTTCCTTCATATGTCTGCGCTTTCGCCAGTACTTCGTCTGTATCGCACTGCCAGCGCTGCATACACTTCGTGTATCTTCCGACTCCGACATGAGGTCTACCTCTGCCAACTTATCCGAAACGGTGTTGACGGAAGTAGACCCCATGTCAAGTGTATCATGGTTCTTAACACTTCGCCTCCTATCCTCGATCTCTATCTCTCCTCTATCTTCTTCTTCGGTGTTTTTTAATTTTTTATCCATATTTGTTCCCACGAGTGAGAGGGATTAAAAGGTCGGTCCGGGGGGTGCCCTCTGCTACCCGAACAAGCCTATTTACGCCAGGGGGGCGGCCGGTACCCTGGGATGGGGGTTTTTTAGGGAGGTTGTCTCCTCGCGCGGGACTCCGCGCATCATCTCCTTACGGAGGGTGGACCTTTTAAAGTGGATCCCGACCACTTGGCTAGCCGATTAAGGCTAGCCCCCGGTTCTGCTTCATCGGCCGCGAGACTTGTCCACGACGCCTCCGACAGAATTACGGGATCGCCCGGTGGCGGCCGAAGCCGCGTGCGCCTGGCAAACGCACCGCACGAATCACACCGTCCCCTCTCGGGGACTTACTTTCATACATCACGCTTTCACCACTTCACCCATTCACGCACAACTTATACCACCGACCTTAATATATACATATATAAATACACCACCCCGCATTGCCAATGCTACTCCCACTCCTCTCCGAAAGCCGGAGAGCAGCAGGAGTAGCACCCGCAACGCCCCCGTGCCAGACTATTTGCCATCACCGATAATCATCCCCAGATAAATCTAGAGAGATTATCGGCGATGCCCAGGGTGCACCGACCCCTCCCATTGCCGTTCCTCTGGACGTATCCTCGGGACTGACAATGGGATGAGCACACGTGGAGGTTGTCTGACAAGCACCCCAACCTAACCTAACCTAACCTAACCTAACCTAACCTAACCTAACCTTTTTTTTTTTTTTTTTTTTTTTTTTTTTTTTTTTTTTTTACGTGGAGAAATGCGTTACGCATCCCCACCCGCCCGGGGGGGCGAGAGGGGTATGTGGGACTCCCCGGCAGAGTGCCGGTATACCCACTAAAACTCCACGGTGTGTCTTCTCCGTCGCATGTGCCGGGGTCGCGGGAACGCAAAAGCATACTTCCGCGACGTCCCGGCGCGACGTCGGCCTCGTCAGGCCTCCTCATTCGGGCAACAGCCCAGATGCTGTGTTGGCACACTTCAACACAGCACCTCCCCACGAGCCCTTGACGGAACGACGGACTCCCCCGAGTCCGCCGCCCGGGCTCTTATCGACGGCCACTAGCCAGTGGCCATCGGGGTCTCCTGCGCGGCCTCTCCAGCCGCCGCAGGGCGGGCCGGCTGAGTCTGGACCGTGGTCCTGGCTGCAGCCTTCTTCCCTCTCTTCTTTGCGGGCTTTGCGCGAGCGCAAGCCCGCCCACCCATTTTGTGCCCGGCAGGCTGTTTCGCCGCGTCGCATACCAAGCAGTGCGGCGCGGCGCTACAACCCTCGGACTTATGGCCCGGTTGCCCACACCGGAAACAGGTGTCTCCGTGGTCGACCTCTGCGGTACACAGCTCCCTTACGTGCCCCAATGTGAGACACTTGAAGCACCGCAGAGGTCGCGTCTCCAGCACCTTTCGGTGCACGGTCGACCATCCAATAAAAAGGCGGTCGACCGCCATCACCTTCTTTGCAGCGCCAATAGGGCAGCTGCAAAGCAGTGTGCCGAGTCCAGATCGGTCCCGGCGCACTTCACCCGCCTTAATAGAGGCGACCGAGCACTCGCCAACCTTGACGATCGCATCGATCGTCTCCCATTTCCCGACCGAGTCGTCCAGACCCGAGATGCGCATAGTTACGCTTTTCTCCGGTCTGGAGACTCGGACGTCCTCTTCTTTGAGGGCCTCGCGCAGCTTCTCGGCCAACTTGTTGGCCTTGTCGCCGCTCGTGGCACCAGGCAGCACCAATAGGCGCGCCCCTGTCGCCGCCTTTTTGAAGCCCAGGGACTGAATCCCCAGGCTTCCCAAGTCGATCGCCTTCCTTGCCTGCGTAAGAATGCGGGCGTACGTCACTCCCCTCTGTTCAGCGTCGGGCTGCAGCTTGAGTGCCACAGCCGACGTGGCAGGGGGGCGCAACTTGGGTTTCCTCCTTGGCTTCTTCGGCTTCTCGGCCGGAGCCGAGCCCTTGCCGCGTTTGGCCTTTCGGCGGGTCACCACCGTCCAACCCTCGGTCGTGGGCGCCGCCGCCGGTGTCTTCGTAGTGGGGTTTGTAGAAGTTGTCCCCTTCTTCTTTTCCTTCCTCTTCTTTTCCCTGCTGGGGGGAGAAGGTCCCGGAACGGCCGCGTCGTCCAGTTGAACTGGCGCAACGGGCTCGGCATCGGGTCTGGTCGTAATCCGTGGAGCCGCCTTAGGGGCGGCTTTGGTCGCAGCCCTGCTTCTAGAAGCAGGCTGCTGCGCTGTCACCTCTGAGTATGCCCTGTCCGCCGCAAGCGGAGGGCGGAGGCGCTTTTCGGGCAGTAGCCTGTCCTCAAGCGCCTCGAATCGAGCGTTGACCATTCGGCCCACCGCCTCGACTATTGTCCGCTGCAGATGCTCCGGATCAACCGGGGCGCTGATGGGGGAGCGGGCCCCCTTCCCGACCTGTTGCTCTTGATTCCGCAGCAAATCAGCCCGTAATGCGGCTAACTCGCCGCGGAGATCGGCAACTTCCGCCTTGAGGCGGTCATTCTGCGCCGCCAGCTTCCTGGTCTCGGCTGAGACCGACGCGCAGCTCAACGCCTCCACGGCGTCCTTGATGCTGCTAGCCGCGTCCTTAAGGGTCCGGACGAAGGTACCCTTAAGGTTTGACGACTTGCCGGCGACTTGAGAGATCAGATTCACCTGCTGGAGAACCTGTTCCCTCAATTCGCCGGCCGTCGGTCCCTCTGCTGCCGGAGTCTCCGATGCCGGAGTTTCCGATAGGCGGCTCGACCGCAAAGGGTAAACCCTCCGCGCCGCCTCCGCCACCTCCTTCTCTGCCTGGAGCTCCAGTGCCGCACGCTCCGCGGCGACAAGCTCGGCCTTGGCCTTGGCCAGACCGACGTACTCGCCGGTCGTAGGTGGCCTTCCTCTGCCTTTGGCTTTGGGGGGGGCACCGGTGCACTTCGGGATGACACAGATGTCACTCCCGCTGCCCGACCGTGACCGGTCCGACCCCAAAGTTTTCCCTTCTCCCGTCGCGTCCCTACGCTTCAGGAAACGTCCGTTTTTGTCCCTCGCCGGAGCGGGGGAGGAGCGCTGTCGACCACCTTGACTGGACCGCACCTTAGAAGGTGTTCGGCCAGTCTCGGCGTCTGACGAGCCACTCGTGTCATCGTCCGAGTCACGTCTTGGGCGCTTGCGCCCGTCCTTGTGCAGTCCTTCAAAGGACGCTCTGCTGTCAGGTCTTGAGGCTATGGAGTCGTCAGTGTCGGACATTGCCGACTCCACATCCTCAGACCGGGTCGCCTCCCTGAGAGCGGCAAGCCACTCCCGATGGGCTTCTCTTTGTGCGGAATTACCCGCCGTCTCGTCCTCACCCTTGCGTCGTCCGCAAGGTGCCTTCTCCGACCCGCTGAGCGGATCGGATGGTCCGGTGTTCGCGCCATGTCCTTTTGTTTTAGGTTCCGCCTTAAAAACTAATTTTAAATGTCTATCCATATCAAATCCCACGAGTATGGGGGAAAAACGTCAACCTGGCCAGAGACCCCTGTAGCCGAGGTAACCCTATTTACTACTGGAGGGCGGGAGGTATCCAGAGCAGGGGGGTTTTTTATTGAGGTTATCTCCTCTTCCGGGATTTTTAGTGTGGACCCCGACCACTTGGCCCAGCCGGTTAAGGCCAGACCCCCGTTCCCAACGTAGACCGCGAGACTTGTCCACGAAGACGTCTACGCCGGGGCAACGAGATCGCCCGATGGTGACCGAAGTCACGTGCACTTGGCACAACACCGCGCGAGTCATACGCTCCCTCTCGGGAGCTTCCTATCATACATCACGCTTTCGCCACTTCGCCCATCTACACACCTTTATATCCGCCAACCTATAAATACATATATATAAGATACCCCCCCTGCGTCGCTCAGGTTACTCCTACTCCTCTCCGAAAGCCGGAGAGTAGTAGAAGCAACCCTCGCAACGCCCCCGTGCCAGACTATTTGCCATCACCGACAATACACCTAGGTGACCTAGGAGATTATCGGTGATGCCCAGGGTGCACCGGCCCCTCCCATTGCCGTTCCTCTGGACGTATCCTCGGGACTGACAATGGGATGAGCACACGTGGAGGTTGTCTGACGTAGCACCCCAACCTAACCTAACCTAACCTAACCTTTTTTTTTTTTTTTTTTTGTTTCCGCTGGGAAATGCATTTACGCATACCGTCCAAGCCCGGGGGAGCTTGGACGGTTATGTGGGGCTCCTGGAAGAAGTCCAGACTACCCACTAAAACCCAGCGCCGCCCTCTGTGCCTTTTGTGGGGCGCCACGGGATCGCTCTACGAGCACGCTACCGTGACGCCCCGGCGGATACCTCTGTTTTGGGGCCCCCCGGCCCCATTATCGGCTTGCTGCCGTAAGGCCCTCTTTATGGCGGGGGCAGGAGACGAGCGTATCGCCCCCTTCTTCGCCCCCGCCTCGCTCTGCGGATCGGGTCGGCCAGGGCATCCTCTTCCCTGACCCGTTCCGCGGCCTCCTTCTGCGACATGACATTTTCGCAGAAGGAGACCATCGCCTCCCAGGACCCCCTGTCGCGGAGCATAGCCTCCACTATGCTCCGCAGCGAGAGGTCCCCTCCGACCACGCTCGTGAGGTCGTGCCTCTGCGACCCCCACACCACACACTCCCGGAGCGTGTGGCTTGCCGTGTCCACGGGTGCATCACACTCGTGGCACTTGGGGGTCACCTCCCGCCCAGCGATCTGGTGCAGATACTTACCAAAGCAGCCATGCCCGGTAAGTATCTGCACCAGCCTATAAGTCAACTGGCCCCTCCTCTTGAGCCAGTTGACGAGTTGAGGGCGAATCGCCTCCACTATTTCTCCGCCATATGTGGGGGTTGCAAGCTGCTCCCCCCACCTGCGGACCACCTCCTCCTGAGCCCTCTTCCTCTCGCGTCGCACCGCCTCCCACTCCGGTGCGACGCCCCTCGCCCGCTCATCCGCCCGGAACCGGTGGACGACGGCCAACACCTCCGCCTGCAGCTCCCAGGGGGGATCCCCCGCCAGGAGCGTGGCCGCCGCCCAGGACACCGTCCGGTACCCTCTTATGGCCCTCACCGAGATCACCCTCTGAGGCCTCCGAAGAAGCCTCTTATTCCCCTCGGTGAGAGCCTCTGCCCAGATTGGGGCCCCGTACAGGGCCATACTCCGGATTACCCCGGAGTATAGCCGTCTGCACGAGGAGTTGGGCCCCCCCACATTGGGCAACAACCTGCCCAGGGCAGCGGCGGTGGAGATTAGTTTCGGGGCTAGACGAGTGAAATGCGCCCCGAAACTCCACCGCCCGTCCAGTATGAGGCCCAGATATTTCATCTGGGCCCCCACCCGCACCGCCTCTCCCCGGACGGCGATACTCGCCCCCCGCGGAGGCCCTCGGCGCGGCCCATGGAATAGGAGGGCCTCCGTCTTCTCCAGGGCGACCTCGAGACCCAACTGCCGGATCCTGTCCACCACCAGAGAGGTCCCGACCGTCGCCCTGCGCGCCACCTCCTCCCAGCTCCCTCCCCGAACCATGACGAGGGTGTCATCCGCGTAGCACAACACCCTCATCCCGGGAAGGAGCGGCCCTCGGAGCAACCAGTCGAAGCCGACGTTCCACAGTGTGGGCCCCAACACTGAGCCCTGCGGAACCCCACGCTCGACTGGCCTCCTGCACAGGCTTCCCTCCCTGTCCTCCCAAAGGACTTGGCGGTCCCTCAAGTACGCCCCCAACAGCTCCCGCAGATATGGAGGCACCCCGTGGAATCGGAGCGCCTCTTCCAATGTCTCGTGCGGGATGCTGTTGAAGGCATTCCTCACGTCTAGGGACACCGCCAGTGCCACCTCCCCCCTCTCCACCGCCTCCCCGGTGAAGGCCTTCAGCTGGTTCAGGGCGTCAATGGTCGAACGACCTGCCCTGAACCCCCACTGGGCCCCCGAAAGTCCGGGTCCGACCGACTCCAGGTGCTGGACGAGGCGAGACGCAAGGATCCGCTCGAAGACCTTTCCCGCCTCGTCCAGCAAGACAATGGGCCTATAGGCCGATGCCTGCTCCGGGGGACGACCCTCCTTGGGGAGAAGGCAGACCCTCCCCTCCTTCCACTGACTCGGGAACTGTCCGGTGGTGAGACACACATCGAACAGTTCCCGCAGCCGGCCCCCCAAGAACTTCCTGGTCCGCCACAGGATGGACCCGGGGATCCCATCAGGACCCGGCGCCTTTTTCCGCCTCCGGAGACGGTCCAGGGCCCCCTCCATTTCCTCGTCACTGATTAGTGGCGGAGGAGGTCCCCCCTCCCCGGGCCCTGGGCTGGGCGGCGCCATCACGGGGGGTGAAAATTCCTCCGGGGAGCCCGGAAAAAGATCCCCCATTATTCGGCCAAGAAGATCCGCGGGAAGGGTTTCCGTGGCCGGTGTTCCCATCCGTCCCGCGAGCTTGTTCCGGGCCCCAAGGAACGGACGACCCCACGGGTTCCGGTCCAGCTCCCGGAGGAAGTCCCGGTCCGCCCGCTCCTTGGCCCGACAGATAGCCCGCCCGAGCTCATCTTTGGCCCAATTTAGAGCCTCCCTCAGGCGAGCCTCCCGGGCCGGGTCTCGACCATTCTGTCTGCGACACCGCACGTATTCCCTCCGTGCAGCGCCACAGACCTCCCTCTTCCTCTCTATGTCGGCCGACCACCAGTGGACCCTTCTTCTGTCAGTCCACCGCCGAGCCCTTGGCATGCTAGCGTCGCACACCGCCGTGAGGGCCCTGCGCATGCGTCCAGCGAGATCCTCGGTGGTGGCACCCTCCGAGACTCGGGGGTAGGCCCACCGCTGGACTAAGGCGGCCTCCTCTGCCAGTTCTGGGTCCATTCGGGTCACGGCCCAACGTGGGAAGCGACTGGGCCCCCTAGGAGGGGCCGCCCGACCTGAGGGGGTGGAGACACTAAAACGGACGTATCTGTGATCTGACAGTGTCTCCACCCCGACTTCGACCCTCCAGTCCGTGATCCTGCGCGCAACAACAGGGGTGGCGAACGACATGTCCACCACGGACCCCCCCGAGTGCCGCACGCAGGTATGGACCGCCCCCCTGTTCAGGAGGGTCAGACCGCACGTCAGGGCCCACGATTGGACGGCCCTCCCTCTGGGGTCAGTTGTAGGGTTACCCCACTCCCTTCCCTTGGCGTTGAGGTCGCCGAGCACCACCGTGTGACCCGACGACCACCTATTAGAGGCAGCCCTGACCGAGTCGAGGAAGATCTCGAACTCCGCCAGGGTGCGATTGGGGGAGAAGTACGTGCCTATAATCACGTATCCCCCCCAATTCGCCACCACGTAGCCAGCTCCCCTCTCTAGAGTTGAGAGGGGAGTGTCCGAGCTGAACCTCGTCACTATGGCCACTACTCCGCTCAAGTCCCCCGCCCAGTGAGACCGCGGGGGAACGTAATAAGGCTCGCAGGCCACCGCTACGTTTACCTCCCACTCCGCCATGGACTGCAGGAACAGATCCTGAGCCGCGGCGGAGTGGTTTAGGTTCGCCTGGAGGAAGTTAACATGTCGTTCTAGATTCATTCCGACATGTTAGCTTCCTCCTGCGCCGCCTGGCGTCCGACCTCTCTGTTGGTGGCTGAGGTCCGTTCGGCCACCTTTCCGTTCGTACGGGGGGGGTTGCAATCCCCTCCCCCCATCTGGTGCCCCGAGGGCTTTCCGGCATCCGCACACACTGCGCACCTCACTGCCGCAGTGCAGACCCTCATGACATGGCCCCCTTGACCACATCGGAAGCACAAGCCTGTGCGGTCCACCCTAGAAGGGCACATGGCCCTCACGTGGCCGAGGCCCATGCAGCGGAAACAGCGCATGGGGCGCTCCTGCATGGCCTCCACCCTGGCCGAGCCCCACCCGATCTTGACAGCAGCGGCATCGGCCAGCAGCTTCGCCACCCTCACCGGGCAACTGACCAACACCGCCCCCATCCCTCTCGGGCCCGGTCGCACTTCCTTCGCCCTAACTAGGGCCTCCGCGCATCCCCCGGCCCTAGCCACTGCGGCCACCACCCTCTCCTTGGTGACCGAGTCATTAAGATCCGTGATGCGCAGCATTGCTGACATCACGGGCCTTGCGACATCGGCCATCCCCTCCAGCGCCGAACGGAGCTTCTCGGCCAGCTGGTCGGCCTTCTCCTCCGTCTGCCCCTTCGGCAGCTCCAGAACCCTGGCCCCCGTGGCAGCGCGGCGGAACTTGAGGGACTCTATGCCCAGCTCCTGCAAGTCCACCCTCTCCTCCGCCCTTGCCAAAATCTGGCTATAGGAAGCCCCCGCAGCACCCGCTTCCTCCCGCATGGTGATCACCACTGCGGAGGTGCGAGGGGGAGTGAGCTTCGGCTTTGGAACCAACTCTCGAGCCCTCGGGGCAGCCGGGACATTTGGAGACGTCGCCGGGGCACTCTTCTTTTTGCCCTTCTTGGGCCGGGTTACGGTTGTGAACCCCTCCTCCTCCTGGCTTACAGCAGCAGGAGTCACCACTGGCGGTGTCTGGTCCGGGGTTAGGGAGGCATTGCTCACCCTCACTGACCTTCCCACCGGCTTCGCCTTCACTATTGAAGGACCCGGTCGAGCCCTCACCGGACCCTCCACCTCCGACACGGTGGAAGCCACCTGCCGCCTCCGATCCGCCGCTAACGGAGGGCGATGTACCACCGCCGGCAGTAGCCGCTCCTCGATGCCAGCCAACTTGGCATCCACCATCTCCCCCACCGACAGAACAATGGAGCGCCGGAGCTCTTCCAACATACTGCCATCGAACGCAGGCGGGGGAGGAGGCGGGGGAAGAGGCGGCGGCGACCTTTTGGCGGCCGTCATCGAGGATCTCATATCCTCGAACTCCCGACGATGAGCCGCTAATTCCGCCTTCAGGGCGTCAACCTCCCTGCGAAGGAGTCCATTGTCCCTGCGGAGGCGACGCGTCTCGTCCTCCTCCGGCCTCGCCGCCAGCACGTCCACAATCTCTTGGAGACTGGCCGCTGCAGTCTTCAGCCTCTTCACTAATGGCCCCTGTAGGTGCCCCGACTTCTTCGCTACCTCCAAAATGCTGGCCGCATTCTGGCCGGCCAGCGCCCGAAGCTCCTCAGGGGGGAGGCTTTCTACCTCAATGCCATCCGGCACAATGGGGTTGAGGATGACAACCGGCTCTTTACGGAACGCTCTGGCCTTCAACGCCTTGTCCAGAGCCTCCTCCCTGTCCTCCTCCTCTGCCTTCCGCAGTTCCGCCCTAGCGCGGGTGATCCCCGTGCCCCTCTTAGCGCTTGTCGCCTTCCCGCGTCGCGCAGACGCCACCTTCGGCTCTAGCACCATCGAGTCGGTGTCCGAAGCGGAAAACTCCGACTCCGTCACCTTCTCGTGGCGCCTCTTGCCCCCTCCCTTAGAGATACCTGGAGTGGAGTCCATGTCTGACCCCATTCCACAATCCCCCTCAAGCCCAAGCGGGCAACAATCCACCGAACCAATACGCAAGCAATTCAGAGCCAGTGTACAAGCCAAAGTCGTTTGAAAATCGAAATCCAAGTTTTGGCCCTAATAAGGGCCCTTAACCTCCTCAACAACACCCCTCTACAACAAAACAATACTCCTCCGAAGCCAACGCAAACCCTCTGAAAACTTTCCAAAATCGGGTCCGGTGGTAAAGTTTTCAACTAGCAATGGTCAAACATATATGTATACATATTAAACATCCATGACTCGGGTACAAACATTCGTGGATGGTAAAGTTTTCAACTAGCAATAATCGCACCTCGGATTAACCTCATCGGTTACGATATTGCCTCTGCGCAAAGTTAACCTTTTTTTTTTTTTTTTTTTTTTTACGTGGAGAAATGCGTTACGCATCCCCACCCGCCCGGGGGGGCGAGAGGGGTATGTGGGACTCCCCGGCAGAGTGCCGGTATACCCACTAAAACTCCACGGTGTGTCTTCTCCGTCGCATGTGCCGGGGTCGCGGGAACGCAAAAGCATACTTCCGCGACGTCCCGGCGCGACGTCGGCCTCGTCAGGCCTCCTCTTCGGGCAGCAGCCCAGGTGCTGTGTTGGCACACTTCAACACAGCACCTCCCCACGAGCCCTTGACGGAACGACGAACTCCCCCGAGTCCGCCGCCCGGGCTCTTAACGACGGCCACTATCCAGTGGCCATCGGGGTCTCCTGCGCGGCCTCTCCAGCCGCCGCAGGGCGGGCCGGCTGAGTCTGGACCTTGGTCCTGGCTGCAGCCTTCTTCCCTCTCTTCTTTGCGGGCTTTGCGCGAGCGCAAGCCCGCCCACCCATTTTGTGCCCGGCAGGTTGTTTCGCCGCGTCGCATACCAAGCAGTGCGGCGCGGCGCTACAACCCTCGGACTTATGGCCCGGTTGCCCACACCGGAAACAGGTGTCTCCGTGGTCGACCTCTGCGGTACACAGCTCCCTTACGTGCCCCAATGTGAGACACTTGAAGCACCGCAGAGGTCGCGTCTCCAGCACCTTTCGGTGCACAGTCGACCATCCAATAAAAAGGCGGTCGACCGCCATCACCTTCTTTGCAGCGCCAATAGGGCAGCTGCAAAGCAGTGTGCCGAGTCCAGATCGGTCCCGGCGCACTTCACCCGCCTTAATAGAGCCGACCGAGCACTCGCCTACCTTGGCGATCGCGTCGATCGTCTCCCATTTCCCGACCGAGTCGTCCAGACCCGAGATGCGCATAGTTACGCTCTTCTCCGGTCTGGAGACTCGGACGTCCTCTTCCTTGAGAGCCTCGCGCAGTTTCTCGGCCAACAAGTTGGCCTTGTCACCGCTTGTGGCACCCGGCAGCACCAATAGGCGCGCCCCTGTCGCCGCCTTTTTAAAGCCCAGGGACTGGATCCCCAGGCTTTCCAAGTCCACCGCCTTTTTCGCCTGCAGAAGTATGCGGGCATACGTCACTCCCCTCTTCTCTGCGTCGGGCTGCAGCTTGATAGCCACAGCCGACGTGGTAGGGGGGCGCAGTTTTGGTTTCCGCTTCGGCTTTGCCTTCGCGGCTGGAGCCGAGTCCTTGCCTCGTTTGGCCTTTCGGCGGGTCACCACCGTCCATCCTTCTGTGGGTACCGCCGGTGTCTTGTCCGTGGGGTTTGGAAGGGTTTTCCCCTTCTTCTTCCCTTTCCTCTTCTTTTCCCCTCCCAACGGAAGACTGGGGGGAGAAGGTCCCGGAATCGCCACGTCGTCCAGTTGAACTGGCGCAACGGGCTCGGCATCGGGCCTGGTCACTGTCCGAGAAGCCGCCTTTTTAGGGGCGGCTTTGGTCGCAGCCCTGCTTCTAGAAGCAGGCTGCTGCGCCGTCACTTCAGAGTATGCCCTGTCCGCCGCAAGCGGAGGGCGGAGGCGCTTTTCGGGCAGTAGTCTGTCCTCAAGCGCCTCAAATCGGGCGTTGACCATACGGCCAACCGCCTCGACTATGGTCCGCTGAAGGTGCTCCGGATCAACCGGGGCACTGATGGGGGAGCGGGCCCCCTTCCCAACCCGCTGCTCCTGATCCCGCAGCAAGTCAGCCCGTAATGCGGCTAACTCGCCGCGGAGATCAGCAACTTCCGCCTTAAGGCGGTCGTTCTGTGCCGCCAGCTTCCTGGTCTCGGCTGAGACCGACACGCAGCTCAACGCCTCCACGGCGTCCTTGATACTGCTAGCCGCGTCCTTAAGGGTCCGGACGAAGGTACCCTTAAGGTTTGACGACTTGCCGGCGACTTGAGTGATCAGATTCACCTGCTGGAGAACCTGCTCCCTCAATTCGCCGGCCGTCGGTCCCTCTACTGCCGGAGTTTCCGTTGCCGGAGTTTCCGATGGGCGGCTCGACCGCAAAGGGTAAACCCTCCGCGCCGCCTCCGCCACCTCCTTCTCTGCCTGGAGCTCAAGTGCCGCACGCTCCGCGGCGACAAGCTCAGCCTTAGCCTTGGCCAGACCGACGTACTCGCCGGTCGTCGGTGGCCTTCCTCGTCCTTTGGCTTTGGGGGGGGCACCGGTACACTTCGGGATGACACAGATGTCACTCCCGCTGCCCGACCGTGACCGGTCCGACCCCAAAGTCTTCCCATCTCCTGTAGCGTCCCTGCGCTTCAGGAATCGTCCATTTTTGTCCCTCGCTGGAGCGGGGGACGAGCGCTCTCGACCACCTTGACTCGACCGCACCTTAGAAGGTGTTCGGCCAGTCTCGGCGTCTGACGAGTCGCTCGAGTCGTCGTCCGAGTCACGTCTTGGGCGCTTGCGCCCGTCCTTGTGTTGTCCATCATAGGACACTCACGCAAAGTTAACCTAACCTAACCTAACCTAACCTAACCTAACCTAACCTAACCTAACCTAACCTAACCTAACCTAACCTAACCTTTTTTTTTTTTTTTTTTTTTTTTTTTTAAAGGAGGAAAAATGCCTACGCATGCCACCCCGCCGAGGGCACGACGGGGTGGGTATGTCCGACTCGCACGGACTAAAAAACCCCCTGCTTCCTTCCACTGCCTGATGCCAAAGCTGCGGGATCGCTTGCGCATGCTCTTCGCGGCTCTGGCAGGCCTTGGTCCGGTCCGGACCTCTTCTTTAGGCTTCTAGCCCTTTGCCTTCTCTGGTGATTGCGGACGCGTGGAACTACACATCCGTCTCCTTCTTGGGCCGTTTCTGGTCGAATGCCGGGTTGCCCTCCCCGTCACTCGCAGGCCTGGACTTACGGCGGTCGCAGATCAGCGGCTGCGTGCGCTCTGCGGCGCCTGCCCGTACGTCTTCGTCGGAACGGAAGCAAGGTGGTCGCTTCCCGTTCCCTCTCCGCTTCCTCTTTTGTCGCCATCACTGTCTCACAAAATGAGACGACGGCCTGCCACGCGCTTTCGTTGCGGACCATCAGTCCGACGACTGATGGGAGCGTAAGGTCTTGTGTTTCAAGTGTGGCAGACAGGTCACTCCTCTCCTGAGCCCATGTAGGGCAGTCTTCTAGGGTGTGCTGAGCGGAGTCTCTGGGGTCCCCGCAGTGATGGCACTCCTCCGTTTCCTCACGCCCGATCCGGCACAGGTACCGCCCGAAACATCCGTGTCCTGACAGTACCTGTGTCAGACGGAACGTAAGGGGGCCATGCTGTCTGCCCAGCCATTCCCCGAAGACGGGTTGAATGGCAGCGACAAGATTATGTCCGGCGTTAGGTTGGGCGAGAAATTCACCCCATGTCTCTATAGCTGATGACTGCAGCTCTTTCTTCTTTCTTTCCATGTCTTCGAGTTGGTATGCTCGGCCTTCTGAGAGTGCTTCTCGGCGCCATTTATATAACAGCGCGAGCGCTTTGGCCTCTAGTGGCCATGGAGGCGTGCAGGCCAGTAATGTGGCCGCGTCGAATGACACGGTTCGGTATCCTCTAGCCACCCTCACCGCCATCGCGCGTTGCGGCCTGCGTAGGAGGGCAGTGTTGTTGCGCGTCAGGTTTTCGGCCCATATGGGGGCCCCGTAAAGGGCCATGGACCTCACAATTCCCGTAAACAGCCTTCTGCAGGCAGCGTTCGGACCTCCCAGGTTCGGCAGCAACGATGACAGTGCCGCCGCAGTGCCCAGCAGTTTTGGGGCAAGCTTCTTAAAATGTTGCTCAAAACGCCACCTGCCATCCAGTAGCAACCCAAGGTATTTTAGGGTTGGCCCCACATCAATGCGCACGCCGCCGACAACGATGTGTGAGTTCGGGGGTGGTGCGTTTCTCGCGCCATAGAAGGCCATTGCCTCTGATTTATGGAGGGCAACTTCTAAGCCCAGCCTCCTGATCCTTCCGATGACTTGTGATACACCTGCCGTAGCCAGTAGTGCTGCGTGGCGATGGGATCTGCCTTTCGCTGTCACCAGGGTGTCGTCTGCGTAGCAGGTCACCGAAACTCCGCTTAATAAGGCGCCCCGAAGGACCCAGTCGTATGCAATGTTCCACAGGGTCGGCCCAAGGACCGATCCTTGTGGAACTCCGCAGGATATTGTCCTCTGTGCCCACCCATCACGCCCTGGGAAGGAGATGGAGCGTGTGGACAGGTAGTCTCCAATTGTGTTACGGAGGTACGCCGGTACTCTATGGTATCTCAGGGCTTCTTCGATGCAGCTCCAGGGGAGCGAGTTAAATGCATTGGCGATATCTAGTGACACCGCCAACACCACTTGACCCTGTGATACGGCCTCTTGAGCGATTTCTCTTACGCGCATTATCGCGTCGATGGTGGACCTTCCACGGCGAAACCCGTACTGTCTTTCGTCGAGATCCGGCCCAGTCTGTGTCAGGTGCTCGACGAGGCGGTTAGCAATAATCCGCTCCAAGAGCTTGCCAGCCTCGTCGAGTAAAACTATCGGCCGGTAGGCCGACGGTGAGTCCGTAGGACGTCCTTCTTTTCTTATCAGGACCAGCTTTCCCGTCCTCCACCTCAGTGGAAACTGGCCCTGACAGAGACAGGCAGTGACGAAGGCTCTGAAGCGAGTCTCCAGCTTCTTGAGGGCCAGAACCCACGCGCGGCCTGGTATGCCATCCGGTCCGGGGGCGACGTTTTTGGCCTGAAGCCTGGCAATGGCTGCCTCTAACTCTTCACTTGTCACTTCAGGGGCGGTCTGGTTTCCCGCCTGCAGATCATCTTCGGGATGTCGAAGCATCGGCGGAGGAGTATGATCGGAGCCGTCCGGAAATAAGGTGGAGATGATAGCCTCGAGCAGTTGTGGTTGGAGGCTTTGAGTGAGGGGTGGCGCCCATGGACGCAGTTTACCCCGAACCATGCGATACGGGCGCCCCCATGGGTCTCGATCGAGGGTTGCTATCATTTCTTCACGGGCCTGCTTCTTCGCTTCCGTGATGGCCACTTGGAGGGTCTTCTTTGCCACCCTGTAGGCCTCGTATAGTTCGGCCTCTCTAGCGGACGTGTTCTGCGTGCGTCGCCGTCTCCTTCGATGTCTGGCGTACTGGCGTCGCTTCGCCACGCACGTGCGGCGTAAAAGGGCGATGTCTTGCGACCACCAGTACACCTGGCGTCTAGGTCTTCCGGGTGGCGTTCGGGGCATCGCCGCATCACAAATGCTGGTCAGCGCTGAGCATAACCACTCCGCTTCTTGCTGGACATTTATTTGTCCAATTGGGGCTGGACACCAGGTCTGCACCACCAAGGCCTCCTGGAAAGCTTCGTGGTTGAGCCGACTCAGGGTCCAACGGGGACCAAGGTCTCTGGGAACCATCTGTGCAGGCCTGTCAGCAGTTTGGGCGGAGACAGCAAATCGGATATAACGATGATCCGATAGCGTCTCCACCTCCTCCAGAACGCGCCAGCCTTGAATTCTTCGTGCCAGAGAGGGGGACGCAAAAGATAGGTCCACAATGGATCCGTCCCCTTGTCGAACACACGTGTAGACGGTGCCTCTGTTAAGGACGGCAAGTCCATTCTCCACGGTCCACTCCAGCAGCAACTCCCCCCTGGCGTCCTCAGTGCGGCAGCCCCACGCCGGGGATTTGGCGTTGAAGTCCCCGAATATTAGGACGGGGCGTGGCTGAGTCCGAGAGATTATTACACCCAGCTGACCCATATACGTCTCGAACTCGGAGAGATGTCGGTTTGGAGAGAAATAAACTCCCACAACCGTGAAGTCACAGGTGTCCGCGACGACGTATCCTCGACCCCTCTGGATGTTATTGAGGGGCGGAAAGCCAACTGAACTGGCCGAGTATAGGGCCACAAGCCCGTCCTGGTCCCCCGTCCACCCAGCTGTGGTGGGAACGTAGTAGGGCTCTGACACGACCGCCAAATGTATAGACCACTCCGCCAGACTCTGGATCAGGAGATCTTGAGCCCTGGCACAGTGGTTCAAGTTCGCTTGTAAGAGTCTTAAGTCCATTACACGGTGTCCATGGCTCTTTCCTCCATTCCTGAGCGCATTGCTGGGGCTGCCTTTTCGGGCTTCCGTGATGCTGCAGGGGGTGCCTTCTTGTGTGTCTTCTTATTTTTGGTCTGGTTTGACCCGCATTCTTTGCTTCCCACAAGATGCTCCGCGGGCTTATTTGCCTCTGCACAGATGAGGCAGTGCGGTGTCGCTGTACACCCATCAGCTCTGTGACCAGTTTGGCCGCACCTAAAGCAGCGCTGCTTGGAGTCGAAAGACGACGTGCATCGCGCTCCAACATGGCCGTCCAGCATGCAGCGGAAGCATCGCACAGGTCTGGGCTTCAGCAACTGAACTGGGGCTGAGACCCATCCCACGAGGATCTTTTCGCCGTCTACAATCTTCTTCGCGGCACCAACCGGACAGCTTACGATGGTTGTGCCGAGACCATTGGTCCCCCAGCGTATCTCCCCGACCTTTATTTCGCCCGAGGAACAGTCCCCGGCCTTAGCGAATGCCGCCACTACCTCCTCCTTGGAGGCGGAATCGTCAAGGCATGAGACTCGAACGCTGACGGTCTTCATGGGTCTGGACACGCGGATGTCTGCCTCTTGTAGTGTCGCCTTCAGTTTTTCGGCCAGTGCATCAGCTTTGTCACCACTGGCGGCACCGGGTAATTCAAGCATACGGGCCCCCGTAGCTGTCAACCTACAGCGGAGGCCGGGTATGCCAAGCTCTTCTAGATTGATGGCCTCTTTAGCTAGGGTAAGAGCACCCGCATAAGAGACCCCTCTTTCTGCCGCGCCAGGCTGCAGTGTAAGAACGACAGCCGAGGTTTTGGGTGGACGGAGCCTGTTCGCCTCCATCTTCTTCTTCTTATCCGCCTTTTTGCGCTTTTTCCTTCTTTTCTTGGCCTTCCCAACAGTTTGCCACTCGCCCGACTTGGGCTTAGTAGCATCCTGACTGCCAGTTGTTATCGCAGTTTGGGGAGTCGCTTTCTTCTTCTTTTCGCCCTTAGTCGGTTTAGTTTTCGACTGAGCCTGGGCATCCGTCACAGGTGGTGCTGCAGATGGAACTACAGGTGTGCACGGTGGAGCAGTCGTTTTCTCTGTGGCCCGCTTCGAAGACGCTTTTTGGGCATATGATGTTGTAGCAGCCTGCGTCGGTCTGGAATCCGAAGCTAATGGGGGTCGTAGGATTCGACCTTCCAAAAACTGGACCCTGGCAAGTACCTTCCCGATCTCTTCCTTGAAGAGCCGGGCAAGGTCTGTCTGTTCCGTCTGTTCCGGTTGTGGCTTAGGGGCCTTATCAACAGGACGCTCCTTCCTAATGGCTGAGATGTCGGCCTTTAATTCGTCCATCTCCTGACGAAGCTCCTCCAGCTGGGTCTTCAATCGCTTGTTTTCCCTCTGTAAGCGCTTTGTTTCGTCCGATGCTGAGCGTTGGAGCAGCTCCTCTGCCATCTCCATTATAGAGGTGGCAGCGTTTTTGAGGGTCTTCTGGCTGGTGCCCTTCAGACCCTTGCTGATCTTGGCTACCGTCTTTATTGCTGCCACTGAATCCTCCAATTTTTTCTTGAGCTCAAGGGCGGTCAGCTCATCCGCGTCAAGCTCTGACGATTCCAGCGACAGGCGAGAGCACCGAAAGTTGTCAGTGTTCCCGGCCGCTAGACTTCGGTCGGCCTCAACGATCATTATCTCGGGCGAGGATGCTCGAGACAATGGCGTCGGTGGTCTTAGTCTTCCCTTCTTTTGAGTCGGCTTGTCTTTCGGGGCTCGAGGCGTCTTCCCACTCGAGTCCGACCCTGATCCGCCTATCTTCTCCCTGTCGAGTGCCGCGTAACTTCGCTTCCTCTCTAGGCGTGTTATGGTGTTGGCGCTATCTGCGCTTGCCACGCTCGCCATCTCCTCGTTATCGGACCTTAGGTCCACCTCCTTGTTTGCGACTGTTGTTTTCGTGAAGAACGAAGACACAATCGTCTTTGCCAATCCACTTGCCGAATCGTTGTTTTGTCCATTTTCCTTGCCAGTGTCGTCGGTTGCACTTGCGCGCGTGGTGTTGGGTGCCCCCCCCGTATACGTGGGGCGATCCGAGCCCGTGGGCTCAGTAAGGGATTGTTCTCCAGTCGTAACCGGTACCCTCCCGGGGAGTTTTTTATCCTTCACCGTGTTCATTGTTGTTGTGCCTTGATTTTTAGACAGGTCAAGGCACCCTGTTTCCCCTCCCCCCCAGCGCTAGTGACGGGGCTTAGCCCCCCCGCCTTTCAGCCTATCGGCACGCTAGACCTTCAGCATTGGGCATATATACATATACATAATAAATCCCCCCCCCCCTGCGTCGCTAATGCTACTCCCACTCCTCTCCGAAAGCCGGAGAGTAGCAGGAGCAGCCCTCGCAACGCCCCCATGCCAGACTATTCGCCATCGCCGACAATAACCTAGGTAAACCTAGGAGATTATCGGCGATGCCCAGGGTGCACCGGCCCCTCCCATTGCCGTTCCTCTGGACGTATCCTCGGGACTGACAATGGGATGAGCACACGAGGAGGTTGTCTGACATAGCACCCCAACCTAACCTAACCTAACCTAACCTAACCTAACCTAACCTAACCTAACCTAACCTAAACCTAAACCTAAACCTAAACCTAAACCTAAACCTAAACCTAAACCTAAACCTAAACCTAAACCTAAACCTAAACCTAAACCTT